>JAMKCH010041685.1:0-76426 GCA_023653785.1 Ophioderma brevispina
GGGGCACAATTTATTTCTTACCATCCCCACCAGGCATCTTTTAAGCCATAATATTCCACAAGGTCAATGAAAAAAATAGTTGCTCTCTATATAATAGAGATTAATATAATATATGTGTGGTTGTGAGGATGAGTCTATTAGCGGTTGAGCAATGGACCTTGAAAATATTTTCTCCAAAAGAAAAAAAAATACAACAAAGGAAGAAAACAGCAGGGATGAACAAAAATGGAACGTGTAGCAGGTATTCCAACGGACAGACGAAAAGGTGACTAAAATATCCTTATTAGATTGTTTTGGTCTTATACTTTGTAGGATATGTTCAGATACCTGTACTTGTTACAATTTATTAAAACATATTTTTCAGAATTCTTTTTAGATTGTCTGATTTTGCAAATCACGAATAGTATCGTTAGTGTAAGTGTTTTACCTATTTAGGTTACCTTTTACTGAAATGTATATGACCAAAGCAGGTGTTTTTGTCTCAGATGACAAAGCAAATCTGATTCATTTAAGGCAAAGACGAAATTTGTAACTGAGTATGCTTTGGAAGTGAATTTCATGGTATACCTGATTACAATTAAGTCGATAATATACAAATACTACATAATTAGACGGGATGGAATTAATGTACAAATTACTTTCCCGATATAAACAAGGCAGTATTTGTTTGTTAATTATACCTTAATGACTCTGGAGATGCGGTTGTAGGGAAGGACTCCGAACTACATGTATTCCCATGTATGAATTTTTATAAAGGTTATACTTTTAAAGAAACTCAGCAAAAATATCAAATTTGGCAATTCTTGAGCTGAGAATTACAAGGTTTCAACTGACAATTTGGTCATTCTGAGATAGCGACGTTTTATGTTCACAAAAACAATAAAATAACGCAAACAAAAATCTCTTCTACAGCTATTTATACCCCTGTTCAAGTATGCTTCAATCCTTAAGACTCATATCTTGCCACAAAATCAAATTAAATCAAATCAAATTTTACCTCCATGGTTAAATCTTGGAGAAATTTTGCCAGTTCTCCGGCTCCACAACCTGCAATTGGGTCCAAAATTAGTAAAAAAATATCAGTTCAGAAGACTCTACTTTCGCCAAAAATTCGGTTCTCAAGCCCCAAATGTATTCTTTCCAAAAAATATTAAGTTTTCCCCCGGATTCTGTCGAGTTTATTCACTATGAGTTACAATATGCTCATCCACCAAGGACACAGTTCAGTGAGTTGTACTTGTACATACATTGACATGAACTGACTTTGTGTGATCTGGGTATCATATATCATACCCAAAAACCAGGGGGTGTATTTTCTAAATACACTGGTGAATGGAAGGTACTGAACTGTGCCAAGGGAATCAAGATTTTACTAGCTCATAGTGATTAGCCTGTCACAATGTACTGCGGTTTTATCAAGTGTGTTGTCAACTCAACCAATTGAAATAGGTTGACTAAACAAATATTTGACAGTAGGATAATGCGCCTTTTGTCCAAGTGCAGTCAGAAGAATCAACCACATTTTACCTGACGTTCAGAGGGTGTTTTGAACCAATCCCATAATGCATTGCAATCTGCCTACACTGTACTGTACTCAACACATGTCAGTACTTTGGGATAAAAAGTGTTCCAAAAGTTTAAGACCCATAGAACATTCCATGATCATATTAAAATATTTAAGTCCTAAGCTTTGTGTACTAAAATGAGCGTCAAAGTCAGGATTAGTATGTGTTAAGAATACGAATTTTGTGGGAGGGATCACATGACCCTATTGAAGTGAAATTTCCCAAAACTGGTGGATTGTGGGATTGACTCAGTGCACCCTCTGCTGACTTATGAGACAGTACACACGGAAATAGAAACAAGAATAACAACTTACATGATTTGTGATGCATCTTTGAAAAATTGAAAGTTAGGGATTTTCCCTGAAGATTACCTTAGGAAATAGCCTGTAACAATAGAGTAACAAATATATAATTATATTGTATTGAACGTGTTGAAGGGAAGAGGAGTTATCCAAGACGCGGAAAGGGAAAGGGAGAAAGTTCGGGGCTCTCCCGCCTGAAATTTGATTGTCTGGGATTTTCGGTAATCGTTTGGGTAAACCCCGGACCTGGCAATATTAGAAAAGAAAATCGAGCTGTCAAGGTAAACTTGTAGGTTGACTAGGTTGGCTTTTGACGAACGACAGAAATCTACGTATACATTACAGGAGAGCGTAATGAAACATTTCAAAGTATAGACCTCTGTAAAGGCAACCGTTACTCAGAGTTTCACGGCTGTAATGGGATTGAGCACTTTTAATTCCAAAGATAGTCACCTGAAAATACACTGTTATTTATTACGCCTCCACTACCTGTAGTGGTTAAGCACTTTCTGACTATTCATTGGTACAGACCAGTGCTGGTTTAAGGGATTAATGCTCGATGTGACACCATAGAATGTATATTTATATACAACTCTTTTGGTTAAGACACGCCTGTGCAACATCATCCGTCTGAAGATCGGATACCCGATGATCGTAAGTGATTTCAAAAGTGGTCCAGGTGCGTGTTTGATAATGCTCTCTCGAGTTCTCCCGACACTTTCGGATCAAAAATACAATAACTGTGTGTCATCGGTCTATATATGAGTGGACCAATCTGCAAGGTGTAAATGGTCTTCGCCAACAGGTCCAACAACAGAGCCCTGTGGTAAACCCAAACGGCCACAGTAAATGGCTCTGAAAAGCTGACTGCTAGATAAACTTGGATAGACCAATCAGCAAGAAAGAACGAACCAATTTAGTGCAGGGCCTTTAACACAAATTCGTTGAGAAAAGACGTGAAAAATAAGATATGGTGAGGAATCGTGTCGAAAAGGGGGGGGGGGCAGCTGCTAGTCCCAATAAAACAAGAAGAAACCACTTTATTAGCATCAAGGAAATCATAATGTCATTGTTAAATGAATAAGTGTGATCAGTGCTTTGCTGTGGTCTGTAAGCGATTGGTAAGGGTCCGTAAGGTTGTATAAATCCAAATGTTCTGTGAGAAGTGAGCATGCAATTTTTCCAATTAATTTACCAGCAAAAAAGTTATTTTTGAACAGGTGTGTAGTTCTTTAGAGTATGTGATCAAGAGTTGGTTTTCAAGGAGAGGGCATAATGATGCCGAAGGGGCTCCTTTTGGAAAAACTCCAGTAGAAAGAGAGACATAACAATATTAGTAAGCACTGGAAGAAGTTGAGGTAGATTTTCCTTGAGGTACAATGTCGGAATAGAATCTAATCGAGTGATTTTGCTTGTGTGATGAGTTGATGAGTTTGAAAGTCTTCATTAATAGTTGGACCTGAACACTTCAAGAAGAGGAATAGCTTTACAAGAGGTGTCTTGAAAGCAACAGGAAGTATTAACATTTTGGCTGCCCCCCAAGATCCTTCTGATGTTTACCAATTCTTATTTACAAAAGAATGAGGAGAACTGATTGCCAGGCTCTGTGCAGAACATAGTACTGGTAGAATGTTGTAGATGTTGTTGAGCAGGAGTTAAGTATGCGATAAACATCTTTAGTTGAACATGAGATAGTTGTTTTTGAATAATGCTTGTTTTGCAGACATGATGTGATTCATTTACATTTGTTTTGCAATTAAAATGAAAGTTTACTATCATGTCGCTTCTATACTTTCTTCTTTCCCGTCTGCTTGCCGGCGTTCACGGCCGTGCTGTGTGTAGTTGAAGTATTAGTAGTATTAAGGCCTTGCCGATGTTTAACAATGCGCGTACTAGTTTTGGAGAGCATATTTATCAAGTACATATTTATACCAGAATCAACACTCGACTCTGGCATTACTATCCTGACGAATGTGAGGTGGTCTTTGCAATCGTCGTGCTGCATGCCAGACCATGTGAGTGCATTTTGGACTACTTTTCCCGGCCGAACCATTTTTTTGTTTCTATTGGCTTCTGCCAGGTTTGTCCCTCCTTCTCGGCACGCGCTCCTCACACCTCGGCACTGTCTCTGCCCCCGACCGCCAAGAGACAACGATCCCACCTCACACATACGTTTACTCCTCACACCTAACCCCCCCGTCACACCCTCCAGATTCTTTACCCCCCCGCCGCGCACCGTCGTGCAATCGTATGGTCGGTTATGCAAGACAACGGAATTAACACCAGCCCCCCCTGAAAAGTGTTGGATTATAGACAAAGAGAATGGTGGGTTCCGAACACCATGGAGAAGCCGTGGCTTAATATGATGATGAATGTTTTCAGTCATCAGTCGTAAATAAATACTTCATAACCTTGAATCAAATTCCGAACTACTTGTTTTTGCCAACAGGGCTCTTGGGTGGATTGGGTCACAGCTTAGTAATTCTGCTTATGGACGTGTTGATGAATTTGTTCGGACGCCAAACTGATCTCCTCCGCCAAAAAAAAACGCATAGAAATATCATACGAAATGAACCGTAAACATTCCAAGAATAAGATGGACAATACCGGTTTATTTCCCAAACATACCAAAGAGTCCATTATCATAATGGATAATGCAAGTATGAGTAGCGTTCAAAACTGAGAAATGTTTGACATCAATAGAAAAAAATAGAAATGCAAGAATGGTTAAAAGTGTCTGAATATCGAGTTGCGAACAAAGAGCTTACAATGCCATCAAGCAAAAATAAACCACGAGCTTCAAATATAAAATTGACATTCTGGCTAAAAAACGACAATGAATTGTCGTTGGCCTCCCTACTTACTGTGACTTGAACCCTAAAGACCTGATATGGGCCAGCATGAAGGATTACGTTTCTAGAAATAATTACACAATTCAGGTATGGCAGCGATTAAAGAAGTCATTTGATGAGGCCAATTGATTTTCCGCTAAGGGACGTTAGGATATATTGAAAATACAAACATGGAGATCTATAAATCGTTTAAAAACTTAAACATAGTAGATATTCGATGGTTAGAATTAAGGCATTACATACAAATGTGTGGGAGACGTAAGCACGTTTTGTAGTGTACCAATACCTTGTTAAACTGAAACAAATTCGTATTCCTCAGAAATTTCATTAATTCTTTGTGGTTACCACGTGGATGGGAAAACTAAAGTAGACAATAGAAGCGCGCCACCGGTTCGGCGGTGCAAGACCTTTTTCCGTATTCTGTCACGGTGCCCAGAGTATAGTAACCGGTCACGCCATGTGACTATGTTACTCAAGTGTGTCGTCAACACTTCTGATGAGATATGACACCAAATGTTGCGAGTAGAAAAATAGTCCTTCCATAGAGGCATCAAATTGAAAAAGCCTTCCATTAAGATGCCTTTAAGGAAAGATATTTGCCTTCCAATTTGGATGCCTCAAGAGAATGATTACTTTCTCATTCAGATCTACAAAATTTTGTTTAAATAAAAAAACGGACAGGTTTAGGTTAGAAATGTATTCCGGAATGTACAATTTGTGCACGTGCATTGAACAATAAGTACACACGGAAATGTAAAGAAATATGACAGCCTAATAACTTAATGTTTGGGATTTTCCCTGACGATTACCTAGTGAAATACAACCAAAGCATGGCTAAAGAAACAATGAACAATTATTATATTGTATTGGTGTTTGAAAGTGAGAATAAGACACGGAAGAAAGTATTGCGTATTAATTGACAAAAAGGGAGTAAGTTCGGGGTTCTCCCGAACGAAATTTAATATATATATATATATATATATATATATATATATATATATAATATTAAATATGATATAATTAGTGTCACGCCGCGCACAATCTCCGCTATCGCGCGTTTGTCAACTCCTAGCCCCCATGGTGGAGATGTTTAGTTCATACCACCTGATGGTTGGCGTAAGCACACGAAACAAATTTGTATTGTTTCGATATGGATAAAAAGGGAACAGATAATTTATAATTATATTATACATACCAAACGAGAGTAAAGAATCATTGACTTCGAAGAGGGATTTCGAAAAACCGGGCGACCTCTGGATGAGAGATCAGTGCTTACCAATGGGCGGTGATCCCTCATTGCTAGCCAACAATATTTACTCTAATCAGCTAACAGTATTATTATGTACTGCCGGTTCAATATTGATGCACTCCATGAAATTAAATTAACTATATACAAGAAGATGGGAAACGGGCGTTTTTGTAACATTTATGGATTAAAATTTGAAGGCACGCTGATAGAAGGCATTATTAAAACCAAACGAGGCGAGTAAAGAATCATGCTGAAGCGGGTTCGAACCGGCGACTCTGGAGGCGAGGACACGGTCGAGACCGGGGTTTTCTGCTCTACCAAGAAGCTATTCAGCCCCTGTGTTGGCGGTTGATCCCCCTAATTGCTAGCCATCGTCTTACTCTAAATCAGCTAAAGTGTATTATGTACTGCCGGATCAATATTGATTGCACTACCATGAAATTAAAGTAAAATATTCTACAGGAAGATGGGAAACGGCGTTGGTACAGATTTACTGGATAAAATTTGATGCACGCTGATAGAAGGAACAATTCATAAACCAAAACGAGAGTAAAGAATCAGTGGCTGAAGTCGGGATTCGAACCGAGCCAACCAAAAAACCCCCCCTTTTTTAAAAAAAAAGGGGGGGCCCTTTGATATAAACATACAGCCTGTCTCAAAAAAATAGTACGATTTTTTCAATATATATCTCAAATAGTAAGTTGTTTTGTACATAAAATAAGAAAAAAGACCAGGCTTTCCAGCATTTTTTTGTTTATCTCATTGCTTGTTTTAATCGAGGAGATAACTCCAGTTACTGCGGGGACTAACAAATCGAGTTTGTGCCATTTCTGGTTGAGTGCAAACACGTGCAGAATTAGTTTAAAAATAGGTATTCACATTGGAACAGATATTGAAAATTCTTTTTTTAAAAGGGATAACTTCATAAAAAAACTCTTACAAGATAAGAAAAACAGTTGTGTAATGGAGGAAGTTATGATCAGTAAGTTTCTGGCTTTAAGATTATAAATGTGATAACATTCAACATACTATAATTGTTGTTAGAAGAAAACATGAGCGTACAGCAACTGGAGGAGCGAGTTTTATGGTCTTGAAGTATCGTGAAACGCAAAGTCTACAACACCTTCATTTTGCTTCAATTCAATTTTTATTGACTTCAACAATTAGTAAATGCACAAAGATAGTGCAATATTTTTAACCATTTTTGCATTGGAAGTGTTTATTTTGGTTGCAATTACATTCCTTCTGGGCCACGATTTTAACAGACACCAATTTGTAATAAAATTCAAAGCTCCATAGCATTGATGGCAATAAATGTTTGTATTGTTATTATTTAGTAAAAAGAAGAAGCTGATTATGTTGACTAGTAAAACTGGTGTTCGAAGAAAAGAGAAGAAAGGAAACTAGACTCCTTGTTTATTTTAATCTGTGTTGTTTTCTTTTGTTCAAGTGGCCAATCTTTGTGAGCCTGTCAAGACAGCATGGTATACAGGGTGTCTCAGAAAGAAAGTTACCCGCAGAAACGGCCATTTTGCTTACTTAATCAAATTCTAGCTTGTTGGCTTGCTATTATGAAATATATACCTTTTAAACATTATGTGAAAACAAGAAAGAAACGGTGAACACATGAACCAAACAATGACTATTTCCCTAAAATGATGAAAACATACTTGTCCACGGATACAATAGCAGAAAAAATTGTACATTGTAATTCTTAGGGATTTTTGGCACCACATAAGCCCTACATTATTTAATTTGTTCGCATGTAGTGCCTGAAAAGCACTTTGAAAATTCACTAATTTAGTTCGCAGAATTAAGTGACCTATATCCCCTCACCCGTCTCCATCATAATGCAGATATGAATTTGGTTGTTAAAGCGCACTTGTCCAAAATTAATGGCATTATTGGGGCCATAACTCCTACAATGGCATATTATACGGAACTCTTGGGGTGGTGTGGTAAAGGACCATAGTTCATCGTGAATGGGTAAAAAAGCTTTTCCGCAATGTCGGGTTCCCAGTAAGATGGCAATTAAGGAGAACAGAGAAAAAAAATCTGGAGCATGGCAAGGACCCAAAGAACAGAGTACAAGGAGGAGAGAGATATGATCGTTCAACGAACAGGACGATCAGGTGCAAATAATGCTGCGTGCCACGTAGAGAAAGAACATAAACCTACTAAAACAAGCCAGCAAAGGACTTGAAATTTGAGGGTATTATTGGCCACCCAGATAACATGGAGATCTTGGGGCCAATAACGGCCCAATATATATTCATATCGGACAGTATTGGCTACAGTTATCGGTCCCATATTATTTGCTTTGGCCAATGGGACCAATATTGGGCCGGGCCAATGGTAGGGCCAATGTGGGCACAGTATTGGGACAATTCTTGGTAATAGATATTGACACCAATATTGGCAATATATCAATATTTTTTGGCAAAATAATATATTTTCAACCTGCCTATATTTAATAAAATTATTTAAATAATTTGAGCTAGCAAATAGTTTATTTTTATTGAAAGGGGTATTATATAGGAGAATATTTTTGAAAATATTGGTGTTTTTTTTTTTTTTTTTTTTAAATTTATAATTTCGTATGTGTTTTATTGTTTTCTCACCCTGATATTTTAGGCAAACAATTAGCCTAAAGCCAATATTGCCACGTTATACAATAATTGGCTTCTATTGGCTGTTGGTCGATTGCCAATATGAGGCGCCAATATTAGCCCATTAAGGATGCGATATGAAGCCGATATCACATTGCCATGGAAAGACCAATAGTGGCCACAATATAGTTAAGCCACGTGATGCCGGATGCCAAGATACGATGGGGAAACCCATGTTGGGCCAATATATGGTGCTATAATTGGCCAGGAGGGTCTTAACATTTTTATGTCGGGGATATTGGCATCCATGGTTTCCTCTGATAATTGTAGCCGTGGACAAAGTAAGTTTGCATCATTTTAGGGAAATCACTCATTGTTTGGTTATTTTTCACCATTTTCTTTATTGTTTTCACCAATGTTCCACAAAACTACTTATTTCAGAATTATAAGGTAAAACAAGGAAAAAGAATTGATAAGTAAGTAAAAATGCACGTTTCTGGAGGGGTAACGTTCTTTTCTGAGACACCCTGTAACTGCGCCGAAACAACTCTGCCCTGCATAAAGTGGCCACCACAATTGATTTGGTGTGTCGCAGTAAAATGATTATATCTTGGATGACAAAAGCAATGAGATTGAAACAAACACCATTGGAAAGCTTGGTTTTTTTTTTTTTTTTTTTTTTTTTTTTTTTTTTTTTTTTTTTTTAATTTTGAAATTTCATATGTTACCAATTTTTTTCTGATGGTACATTTTTTTAGACAGGCTTGTAGATATATACTCAATCTGCAGACAGTACCGACTCGAACTTTGTGTTCTCAGCAGCCACAGGCTAAATGCAATCCACAAGTGAATCAATGATGATATGATTTCTATTTTTGTCTTTTTAGCCTGGTGGATCATTACTAAGCACCATTGCCTTCACGTTCCTGTCAAATAGTAGGGGGCAATGATGACACGAGGGAAGAGGGAACTAGTGACTGCCTAGTGACTGCATGTGTAGCCCGAAAACTAGACCGATTTCCCCGCTGAAAGAGTTTCTACGACCGTTTTGCATTACGTGGAGTCAATGGACGGAAAGAATTCCAATGACTTACCGTGATGGCTACCATGGAGGTATATGGCAGGAGTGGACATACTAATTTTTATTCAATTTCAGGAATTATTTCTTACGATGGAACAAGTTTTTTGCACATCTTATGATGTTGTGTTGTTATTGTTTTTGTTGTTGTTTAAATGTCGTTTCCATGATGATAATACGCATTCCGTGTCTTTTTTTTTCTGACTTTTTGGTGGCATCTTGTAGAATTAAACTGTTTTCAAAAAAAGAATCTTTATCTTAAGAGATCAAGAGGGAATGCATTATCATGCAATGAAAACTAATCAAAAATATTATTCTTCAAGCAGTGACGGCTTACATAAATTATGTATGTGGGAGAAGGATGGGGTAATTCTCGGGGAAAACAAATTATTCATTTGGGAAATATTTTTAAATGGAGAAGCTACAGGAATAGGCACAAGGCTCGGTTGAAGAACAAATTAATTTGTGGACAAAGCTAGCTACACAGCCAGATTGCTCAAAAATTGCAATCCTCAAAGTTGGTGCCCTAATTTCAAAATTATTTTTTCTTAAATTGAAAGTTTACTAAATGATATTTGGTTTGGGAGTGATGAGCGAAAGTGTACTCCATTTTGGTCGACAATATTAGGTGTACACAGTACTCTATGGGGCTTGCAAAATCACGTTTCTACCTGTCACATCAAAATTTACGGATTGAAATATCGGCGTGAAACTTTAAACTATAAATATTCTCTGTTCACAATGACGTCTGTCATAGCGTTTTGATTTTCAGTGGTTACTGGTTGTTTGTTGGTACGTTTGGTGGTTGTTGTTTTCTATCAAACTAGGAAATCGTCAACATCCATTATTGCTATTTCCATTCATTGGTATTTAATCCCTCCAGTGCAATTTACAGTATTCACACGGATTAGTCAGACACACCTAAAGTATGATAAAACAGTTAAGTTTGCCCAAGTTACTATAGGTTTTCCAAGTCAAATGTCCACTATTTTCAACCAATCGTCCTCAAAGGCAGTTCAAATGTCCTATTGTGAAATATATGTTTTATTAGCATATACCAAATGTCAACATAGGCAGTTCAATTATCCATTAATGCTAACTAAATATCCATATTGCGAAGTATATGTTTTACTAGCATATATCAAATATCAACATAAGGCAGTTCAAATGCCAATAGTGCTAACAAAATATCCAATAAGCTCACTCAATTTCCCATAAGTGAAATCAAATGTTTACTAGAGATTTCAATTATCACAGTTTAAAACAGTTCCTACTTGCAACACCCAAACCAATATTTTAATAAACGTCATGAATGTCAGGAACAAGCGGATGGTTGCCATAAAAGTTTCCTAAAGAGGATGAGAACGTTCTCCTTACAGCATGCAGCAATGAACTATTGCACAAGTTGTATGGTGCAAGTTTCTGAAAAAGGCATTGAATAACCTTCTTTTCGTTTCTTTTTCTGTTTTTATGGAAACATTTAAATGAATAACTGATCATACCGATGGAAGTTTCTAGTCATGCAGTATCTCTTCATACAGATACAAATAAAGTATCCTAAAATGGCTTACTGTATTTTGGGAAACAGGTGTGATAGTTCTTGAGAGTATGTTAATCAAGAGTTGGCTTTTTCAGGAGAGGCCTAATGATTGCCGAATGGGCTTCCTTTTGGAAAAACTCCAGTAGAAAAAAGACTTCACAATATAGTAAGCACTGTAAGAAGTTGATAGTAGATTTTTTCCTTTCCTGAGGTACCATGTCCCGGAATAGAACTAATCGAGGATTTGGCTTGGTGATGAAGGTTGATTAGTTTGAAAGTTCTTTCTCATCAATAGTTGCCCTGAACACTTCAAGAAGAGGAATAGCTTTACAAGATGTGTCGTGACAGCAATCAGGAATATTAACATTTTGGCTGCCCACTCCTTTCTGATGTTTACAATCTTATTTACAAGAATTAGGAGAACTGATTGCCAAGCTCTGTTGCAGATATAGTATGGTAGATGTTGTATATGTTTGTTGAGCAGTGAGTTATTATTGCGATAACATCTTAGTTGAATATGAGGATAGTTTGTCTTTGAATAATGCTTGTTTTGCAGACATGATGTGGATCATTTACATTTGTTTTGCATTAAATAAAGTTTACTATCATGTTCATCTAATACTTTCTCTTTCCCGTTCTGCCTTGACGGCGTTCACCGGCGTGCTGTGGTGTAGTGAATTATTATAGTTTTAAGGCATGCATGTGTAACAATCGCGTACTAGTTTTGGGATGAGCAATATTTATCAGTAATATTTCCATACAAAGATACCACTCGAATTGGCATTACTATCCTGACGAATGTGAGGTGGTTGATTTGAAATCGTCGGCTGAATGCAGACCCTATGTGAGTGCTTTTTGCTAATTTTACAGAAGAACATTTTTATTTTCTAAAAATCTAAAAATTGGCTTCTTAGCAGGTGTGGGTCATAAAAAGAGTATAAGCAGGTAATAAAATAGGAATGTAATTTGTATGATATAAATAAAATAGTTCTCCTATATACACTAATTAAATATTTATTTACAAAAAGGGTTAAAAAAAGCAACAAATTACAATATTTTTATTTTCTTGTTAATGGCAGACCAACGTAATTACACCAGCACACTCCTGAAAAGTTGTTGGATGTATAGACAAAGAGGAAAATGTTGGGTTCCGAACACCATTGGAGAAAGACGTGGCTTTAGTATGATGATAATGTTTTTCATCATTCATCATCCATAGTATAAATAACTTTCATAACTTGAATCAAATACTGAACTTACATTGTTTTTGCAACAGGGCCCGTGGGTGGATTGGTCACAGCTTAGTAATTCTGCATTCTGGAACGTGTTGAGAATTTGTTCTTCGAAGCCAACTGATCTCCTCTCCACAACCGCATCAGAAATTATCATACGAAATGAACGCTAAACATTTCAAAGAATGTGAAAACGGTTCTTTCCACTACCCAAGGTCCATTATCATAATGGGTAATGCAAGCTATCGTAGCGGTCCCAAAACGGAGAAAATGTTTGCACCTCCAATTAGAAAAAACATAAAATGCAAGAATGTTCAAAGTGTCTGAATATCGCAAGTAAATGCGAACAAAGGAAGCTCTACTCAATGCCATCAAGTCAAAATAAACACTAGCGCAAATTATACGAAAATTGACATTCTGCTAAAATCGACATCGAAATTTTCGACTTGCCTCGCCTACTACTGTGACTTAAACCCTAAAGACCCTGATATTGGGCCAGCATTAAGGTTAACTTTCTAGAAATAATACACAATTCAGTAATGTGCAAGCGATTAAGAAGTCATTTGATGAGGCAATTTATTTTCTCCGCTAAGGACGTAGGTATTATTGAAAATACAACATTTAGATCTATAAATCGTTTAAAAACTAAACATATTTTAGATATTCGATGGTTATAATTAGGATTACATACACATGTGTGTTGAGACTTTAGCACGTTTTTTGTAGTGTACCAATACCTTGTTAACTGCAACAAATTCGATATTCTCTGTCAGAAATTCATAATTCTTTGTGGTTACACGTGATGGGAAAACTACATGCAGACAATAGAAGCGCGCCCAGACGGATAGGCGGTGCAGACCTTTTTTTCCGTTATTCTGTCACGGTGCCCAGAGTAAGTAACCGTCACCCATGGACTATGTTCGCAGTGTGTTCGTCAACACTTCTGCTGAGTATGACAACAAATGTTGTCGAGTAGAAATAGTCCCTTCCCTAGAGGCATCAAAATTTGAAAAAGCCTGCCATTAAGATGCCTTTAAGGACAGATTATATGCCTTCCAATTTGGATGCCTCAAGAAATGATTACTACTTTCTCTTCAGAATCTACAAAATGTTGTTTTTAAATAAAAACGTGACAACGTGTAGGGTTAAAATGTATTCCGGACAAGGTACAATTTGTGCACGTTCCTTGACCTAAGTACAACACGGAAATGTACAGAAATATTGACACCCCTAAATAAATTAATGTTTGGGATTTTCCCTGACGATTACCTAGTGAAATACAACCAAGCATGGCTACAAAAACAATTAACAATTATTATATTGTATTGGTGTTTGAAAGGGTGAGAATAAGACACGGAAGAAAGTATTGCGTATTAATTGACAAACGTGGAGTAAGTTCGGTGTTCTCCCGAACGAAATTTAATATATATATATATATATATATATATATATATATATATATATATTTAAAATATTATATTAATTATTGTTCACGCCGCGCACAATCTGCCCGCATCGCGCGTTTTGTCAACTCCTACCTGTTGGAGAATTTTCAGTTCATAACACCTGATAGTTTGGGCGTAAGCCACACAACAAATTTGTATTGTTTCGATCATGGAATAAAAGGGACAGAATAATGTATAATTTATATTACATAACCAACGAGAGTAAAGAATCATTGACTGAAGCGGGATTCGAAACCGGCGACCTCGGTTGCGAGATCATGCTCTACCAACTGCGGTTTGATCCCTCAATTGCTAGCCAACTCTTTACTCGAAATCAGCTAACAGTATTTACGGTACTGCCGTATCAATATTAATGCACTCCCATGAAATTTAATAAACTATATACAGAAGATGGGAAACGGCCGTTTGGTACATTTACTGGATAAAATTGATGCACTCTTATAGAGGACAATATAAAACACATAACGAGAGTAAAGAATCATTGACTGAAGCGGGATTCGAACCGGCCCCGAAACTTCTGAGAATTGCGAGCCCCGTTCGAGACCGGTGGCTCTACCCACTGAGCTATTCCAGCCCTTGTGTTGGCGGGGTTGAATCCCCTAAATTGCTAGCCAACATCCCGTTTTCTTTTAACTCTATACTCACTAACAGTAGTATTAATACTGCGGATCTATTGATGCAGACAATCAACAAAATAAATTAAATTAAACTATATACAGAAGATGGGAAACGGCGTTTGTACTTTACTGGATAAAATTTGAGTCACGCTGATAGAAGTACAATTAAAACCAAACGAGAGTAAAGAATCTGGACTGAAGCGGGATTCGAAGCCGACCCAACCAAAACCTAGCTTTATATAAACATACAGCCTGTCCAAAAATAGTACGATTTTTTTCAATATATAATCTCAACATAAGTAAGTTGTTTTGTACATCAATTAAGAAAAAAGACCAGGCCTTTCAGCATTTTTGTTTCATCTCATTTGCCTTGTTTTTAATCGAGGAGATAACTCCAGTTTCCTGCGGGACACCAAATCGTGAGTTTGTGCCATTTCTGGTTGATTGTGCAAACGGTGCAGAATTAGTTAAACATAATTTATTCCACATTTGAAACAATATATAAATTCTTTAAAAAAGTGATTACTTCATAAAAAACTCTAAAGATACGAAAACAAGTTATGTGTAATGGTGAAGTTATGATCATTAAGTTTTGCTTTAAGATCAAGGAATAACATTCCATACTATAATTGGTGTTAGAAGAAAACATGAGCGTACAGCAACCTGGAGGAGAGAGTTTTTATTGTCCTTGACAGTATCTATGAAACGCAAATTCCTACCAACCACAACACTCATTTTTTGCTTTCAATTTCAATTTTTTCTTGACTTCATCAACAATTAGTAATGCACAAAGATAGTGCAATAATTTTTAACCCTTTCTTTGCATTTGGAGTGTTTATTTTGGTTGCAATTACATTCCTTCTGGCACGATTAAATTAACAGACACCAATTTTTAATTAATTCAAAGCTACATATCTTGATGTGCAATAAATGTTTTGATTGTTTATTAATTATAAAAAGAAGAAGCTGATTAGTTGACTATTAAAACTTTGTCGAAGAACGAGACTTCCTTTGTTTATTTACTCTGTGTTTTGTTTCTTTTGTCAGTTGCCATCTTTTTTGTGACTTCAAGCCAGCAATGGTATACAGGTGGGGTTCCTCAGAAAGAACGTTAACCCTCAGAACGGCATTTTGGCTTACTTAATCAATCTTTCCTTTTTAGCTTTGTATTAGGAAAATATATACTCTTTTAAACACTATGGTGAAAACAAGAAAGAAAACGGTGCTAAAATAACCAACCATTGACTATTTCCCTAAAATGATACAAACCTACTTTGTCCACACGGCTAACCATAACAGCAAAAAATTTTACATTGTATTCTTATGGATTTTTGGCACACATAGCCCTACATTTAATTAATTTGTTTGTTTTTTTTTTTTTAAGTTTTTTGAATTTTTAAATATTATTAAGTTTTCCTAATTTGACTGACCTAAATGCTCTCACCCGTCTCCCATCATAATGCAGATTGATTTTGGTTTAAAGCGCAACTTTTCCAATAATGTCCTTGGGGGCATAACTCCTACAATGGCAAATTCTACTGAGCTCTACTCTTGGTAAAGGACCATCGTTCATCGTGATGGGTTAAACTGTTTTCCGTTTCCCGTCAATGTAGGTTCAGTAAGATGGATATCAAGGAGAACAGAGAAAAAAATCTGTAGCATGGCAAGACTCCAAGAAGTCAAGGATAGAGATATGATCGTCACCTAACTAGGACATCAGCCGCAATAAAGCCTGCGTGCGTAGAGAACTTGAATCAATAACTCTAAACAGCCAGCAACGGACCTTGAAATTTGAGAGTATTATGGCCAACCCAGATAACTTGGAGATATTGGGCCAATAACGGCCCAATATATATTCAATATCGGACCATATTGCTATCAGTTATCGGCCAATTTAATTTGCTTATCGGATTGTTGCGTACGGTCCCAAAATTGGACCATTTGGGCCCGGGCCATGTTGCACAGTATTGGGCCAATTCTTGGTAAGGATATTGAACCAAATTTGGGAATATATCAATATTTTTATTGTCAAAATAAATATATTTTCAACTTGCTATATTTAATAAATATTTGATAATTTTGTCAAATAGTTTTATTTTTTATTGAAATTGGTATTATCTAGTATATATTTTTGGAGAATTGGGTGCTGATCAAAACAATCGTCCTTGATAGATTTGTAGCGTATTTCTGTATGTTTTTAATTGTTGTTCTCACCCCTGCTATTTTTAGGGCAAACAATTAGCCTAAAGCCAATATTGGGCCAACGTTATCACAATAATTGGCTCTATATTGGCTGTTGTCGATTGCCAATATGATGCGCCAATATTAGCCCATTAAAGGATGCCGATATGAAAGCCGATAATATGCACATTGCCATGGAAAACCAATAGTGGCCCAATAGACCGTTAGCCCGTTGATGCCGTGGCAAGATTTACGATTGGAACCCTTGTTTTGGGCCCAATATAATGCGTCTATCTGGGAGGATGGTCCTTAACCATTTTATGTCGGGGATATTGTCATCCATGGTTCCCTCTGCTATTCTAGCCGTGGACAAAGTACGTTGGCATCTTTTTAGGAAATACTCATTGTTTGGTTTTTTTTCAAACATTTGTTCTTTCTTGTTTTCACATAGTTTCACAAAACACATATGTTTCACTAATTAAAAGGTAAAACACGGAAAAGAATTGATTAAGTGTAAGTAAATGGCCGTTTCTGAAGGTAACATTCTTTCTAGACAACCCTGTAACTGCCGAAACAACTCTGGCCGCATGCATATAAAAAGTGGCACAATTGATTTTGGTGTGTCGCAGTAAATTGATTATATCTCTGGATTGACAAAAGCAATGATATGAAACAAAACACCAATTGGAAACCTGTCTTTATTCTTAATATTATGTCAGGTATAAGACTTACTTTGAATTTCATATGTACCAATTTTTTCTGATTGTACATTTTTTTTTTAGACAGCTGTATATATAGGACTCACTCGCAGACGTACCGTTTTTCGAACTTTGTGTTCTCCTCAGTGCAGCACAGACGCCTTAAATCCCATCCACAAAGTGTGAATCATGATGATTGATTCTATTTTTTTCTTTTTAGCCTGGGGGATCATTTACTTAAGCACCATTGCCTTAGTTTTTCCTGTCAAATAGTAGGGGGCAATGATACCTAGGGAAGAGGGAACTGTGGACCTGACGTAGTTACTCGGCATGGGGTGCCCGAACTAACCGTATTTTCCCCGCTGACAATGAGTTTTTTTTCTACGACGTCTTGCATACGTGGAGTCAATGGACGAAAGAAATCCAATACTTACCGTGATGTCTACCATGGAGAGTAATATGGCAAGGTAGTGGCATACTCATTTTTATTTCAATTTCAGGAATTATTCTTACGATGAACAGGTCTTTTTGCACTCATGATGATGTTGTTGTTGTTATTGTTGTTGTGTTGTTGTGTAAATGTTGTTCTCCATGAATTGATAATACGCTTCCGTGTCTTTTTTTCTACTTTTTGTGTGGCTCTTGTAGAATTAACTGTTTTCAAAGAAAGAATCTTATCTTAAGAGATCAAAGGGAATGCATTATCATGCAATAACTAATCAAAAATATTATTCTTTCGTCAGCCGTGAACTGCTCCATAAATTATGTTGTTGGGAGGATGGGTATTCTCGGGAAAACATTATTCATTTTGGTAATTTAAATGGAAAGCTACAGGGCTAGGCCACAAGTCTCGGTGGAAGAACAATTACTTTGTGGACAAAGCTAGCTACACAGCCAGAATTGCTCAAAATTGCAATCCTCAAAAGTTGGTGCCCCTAATTTCAAAATTTTTTTCTTAAATTGAGTTTACTAAATGTATAATTTGGTTTGGAGTGATGAGCGAAAGTGTACTATTTTGGTCGACACTATTAGGTAGTAATCACAGTACTCTATGGGGCTTGCAAAATCACGTTTCTACCTGTCACATCAAATTTTACGGATTAAATATCGCGGCGTGAAACTTTAAACTAAAATTTCTCTGTTCACACTTGACGTCTGTCATAAGGTTTATTGATTTTCAGTGTTACTGGTTGTTCTGTTGGTACGTTTTGGTGGGTGTTGTTTTCTATCAAACTCGAAATCGCCAACATCCATTATTGCTAATTTCCATTCATTGGTATTTAATAATCCCTCCAGTGCAATTTTACAGTATTCACACGATTAGTCTACCCCCCTAAGTATGGATAAAACAGTTAAGTTTCCCAAGTTACTATAGGTTTTCCAAGTCAAATTTCCACTATTTTCAAACCCATCGTCCTCAAAGCATTTCAAATGTCCTATTGTGAAATCTATGTTTTATTAGCATATACCAATGTCAACAAGAGGCAGTTCAATTCTCCATTAATGCTACATAAATATCCCTATTGTCGGAAGTATATGTTTTACTAGCATATATCAAATATCAACATAAGGCATTTCAAATGTCCATTAGTGCTAACAAAATATCCAATAACTCACTCAATTTCCCATACGTGAAATCAATGTTTTACTAGAGATTTCAATTATCACAGTTTAAAAAAAAACAGTTCCTACTTTCACCCCCAAACCAATATTTTAATCAACGTCATGAATTTCAGGAACAAGCGATGGTTGCCATAAAAGTTTTCCTAAAGAGGATAGAACGTTCTCCTTACCATGCAATCAATGACCTTGCACAAGTTGTATGTGCAAGTTTCCTGAAAAGGCATTGATAACCGTTCTTTTTCGTTTCTTTCTTTTTCTGTTTTTATGGAAATTTAAATTGAATAACTGATCATACCGATGTAAGTTTCCTAGTTTAGTATCATCCCTTTTCATACAGATACAAATAAAGTAAAGGTATCCTAAAATGGCTTACTGTATTTTGGAAACGAACGGCCAATTTGGATTACAACGCTTTATTTCCGTTATAGTGGAGCGGTTTGGACTACAAAATTGTCGACAACCCTCCCCTCGGTACAAACAAAACGCAAACCACTTCTGCGAAGACAGTAATAAATAAGCTTTAAAAAATGACGGTTTGTTGTCAAAAACTTTTGTGCAGGGGTTGTGTTTTGGTAAAAAAAAATCCACGTTTTTTTGAGGTGCTAAAATCTTAAGAAATCAAGTATTTATTAATTTCTTAGCAAAACCAATTTTAAATCACGATGCAATACTATCATTCTGACATTTAAATATTATGCATTTCTGTTTTATAAAAATATAAAGGGTTTAGATTTTAGAGCCCCAAATCTGTTTTTCCTAATAAAAAATCCTTTTATCACATGTCACCACAACTAATATTACCTTAACCCTTTAAGGCAATGTATAAAACACATATCAATAACAAAGATACCATAAAGATTGTAATATTTTAACTTTAAAAAATGATTTAAAAAATAATTTTCGCTTATTTGCGCCCAAATTTATTTTTCGGGCTTCTAACCATCCCCGCCACCAAAAAAGAAAAAAAAAAAAAAATATTTCAACCACAATCCCTCATTTTCCTTAAATCTCATAGCTTTATCCTTCAATTAAGGTGGGTTGTGTTTTGTTGTACCGAGGAGGGGTAAGCGAACAGCTAAGTCACCTTTCAAAGCTCGGCCACTACGTTGTTATGCATGCATGACCGAATAAAGCATGTAAACCCATGGGCCTTGGTTTCGTTTCGCGCAAAGACACGTAGCTCCCAGTGGCTTGCCCCCCCCCCCCGTCTGAGAAAAATTACAGATTTTTTGGCAAAAATCAGCGGTTTGGTATATGGACAAGCATTACATATATGCACAACACGATTTCTTGAAAATTGAGTGCGCCCTCCTCGGACTACCTGAGTCAGCCTTTTCTGAGATATTTGTTCACGTATAGGTTTATGCATGTTCACTGACGTAAATAAGAAGATCAAGACCTAAAGGCAGCACTTAAATTCAGCATGTTCGTCAGTTTTCCCCTCCCCCGGTTAAATGCGTCTAAAGACGCTGTTGTCGATATCTGATTTCTCTGCGTAAGGATGTTTGAAGTGTTTCACTGCTAAATGACATTTGAATTACCTATGTAACATTGATTACCCCAAGTGAAGGGACATGCACTGATGAGCACAGGCTTACATAACGATTCCAGTGTGTGACATTGACTTCACGATTTCAGTTGATTACCTGTGGGATTTTGATCTTTTCAAGTGGACCATTTGTTCTTTCCTTTTCTATTGTTTAACATTTGAGTTCCTCTTGACATTTGAATTTCCAAAAATTTACAATTGCTCTGATACCATGGATATTGACCTGGGAAACTATTACATCCTATTAATGTGGTGTAGGCAAAAGGGAACAACTGTACAGACAATAAGAGGAATGTGGATAATGCAATACCGACAAATATTTTAGCATTATGTGAAAAAAAAATATAAGAATCGTTACGGCGAGATTGCTTGAAATTGAAAAGCCATTTTATTGAAACGTCTAGGTAAGCTGGAAATGGGGTAATTTAGGTAGGGTTGCATAATAGTCCTGTTTCAAAACCAGTGACAGTTATGAGACAAAATTGGCTAAGGGGGGGGGGGGGAGAAGCTAAAGATATACGAAACATAGCAAGCCACTTAGAATCTGTTTTAAATTTGAATCCTTTCTCAGTAATTTTAAAAAATGATAGCACAGGTGAACCAAATATTGAACTAATAGATAAGATTACTTAAAATAATCACACAGAGCTAAAAGCTCATTTTGCATGGCGCATACACACAAAAGGTACTCGCGCATGGTGTGAACGTACGGCGTGTGCACCAGGGCCGTCGCCATGGGGTAGAACACCCCCCCAGCGGCCCTCAAGAACAAAGAAAAAGAAAGCGAGAAGAAAGAAAAGAAAAGAAAAAAGAAAAAATGAGGAATAGAGGCGAAAAAGAGAAAGGAAAGAAGGGGGAAAATAAGAAGACGGAAAAGTAGAATCGGTAAGAGAACAGCGTCAAATGCATAAGACGGAACTTAAGATAAGCATACACCCAAATCAGAACAAATAATGACATCCTCTATGATTAACTCAACAAGGTTTTGTTTGAAATGTGGCCATACTAGTTTTCTTTGGATTAGTCAAGGTGCTTGATGAGGTGATTGTACAAACAATTTTAATTTAAGAGTATGCGATGCGTAGAATCAATACTCAACTGGGCCGGTGTTTAGGTGTTATCTGCTTGACCGGTTCCACGCGGTTCAATTAATCCAAATAGTTGCTTAATTCGGCATACTTAACTCTATTTCGACACCGCCGAGGGCTCCTCAGTGGAGTAGCCAGGAAATAGGACCGGCACAGGGGCCGTGGCCCCATATTTGATTTCGTCGGTTGAGATGAGCCTGTCGGTTATTTGAAGAATTCAGGTCAAGGTACTTGCAGGCCGGATTTCGGCAAAGTATAGGTTTAAAGTCAGCGTTCGACCAAGTAAATGTAACAAGGAACCAAGGGGGGGGGGGGGGTCCTATGGACCCTCGAAAATTGTATCGCGCTGGCAGCTTTACTGGTGGGGATTTTGCGAAGATTTTTTTTTGTACGTTTTACATTTTTAAATGCGTTTTTCATACCCAAAAAACTAAAAATCGGCCAAGCTAAAGTTAAAGTTAATTAGTGAGGGTCCCATGGTCCCCCCCGGGCACGAACGGAATTCATCTGAGAATATTTTTAAAAACAAAGAAACAAAGCTATTTTTTTGTGCTCGATTATGTTCACACATACCTGTAAGTAAACAATATTAGTACATTAAAACTAATTACACTCTCTTATGTGGCTGAAGAATACAAACAATTCAGCGTGGACGTTACTTAAAACCGTAAAATGTACAACTCTGGGGAAAATGACGTGTATTTTGCAACACCCGTTAAAAATACAGGATCCCTAAAACAGGATCAACATAAAATAAGTTTAGAAAAAGTTTATGTAAGAGCAAGGGCTCATTTGAATTTTCCGTCTTTTTTGCCCAATTTCGCTAGGTTTGAAAAACAATGTTTTTGCCATAATTTGCCGGCCCATAAACAATTTTATTTTTAATTGCTGATTGGGGTTGTCTTATGACCTTCACATGGTATAAATTTTGTGCAACAATTCCTCGAAAGTGGTTTCCTTAGTGTGGGTCGAGTCCCATGGCCCTAACGGGAGTAGTGAAAAACCCCGTGGTCACTTAAGTTTTACGGTGGCGCTCCAATCAGTATACTCCCTAAAGATTGTAAAGATTGCATTTTCATCCTCTTTGAGAAACTTTAACTTGGGAGGATCTGGTCATGGAAATAATGGTACCTTATGTGTTTATGTGTTTTGTTTTGGTATTAAATTAGGTTGACGAAGACATTTTTGATCAAACACAAGACACGATTTCTTACCCTGCACTACAATCATTTTATCTGAGTATTTTCAATAAGTTCCAAATCACTTGGAGAAACGTTGCGTGGGAAGATCTTCGAAAGCCTTTGTATTCTGCGATAGCTGCAAGGTTGTACCTTTCCACCATTCTACAATCTATCCCTCCTATATCTGACGTCGACGAGCAGGCTACATTTTGGAAGACATATTACAATACGGATGGAACGAAAGACGACTTTGTTTCTGCTGTAAGAGCCTTGAGTGAAAGTCAAGGTAAAAGGATCTGTGCTAACGGCAATATAATGTGGGATAAAAATTAAAAGTGCAAACATCTGCGAATATTCCTCTACATTTTAGACTGTGGGGCGTAGACTAAATAACCACCTGTATAACAAATTCTGTACTCCCATTAAAGGGGAAGACAAAACCTAGTGTAAAATTGTTTATAAGTTATTAACATGACATAGGCGTCTGTTGCAACAAATAAAACGTGCACATTTTCTTGAAAATGAATAAAATGTCATCTCAATTTATTTTACTAAATATCAGTAACCAATGGATATGCATGTACTTCAGCAAACAATTATGGAACTAAAGATATTCAACACAGGTAATAAAAAAAAAGATATTCAACAATTGGCCTGGTATACGAAGGAAAAACATTCAGATTCTTTTTTCATCTGGGAGTGCGGGGCCATTATTGCGACGCAGTTGAAAAGAAATTTGTAGGTGTTATCACCTCCCCGATTCAAATTGGATAATTTGTTCATCATGTTCATAACGTAATATGAATACCTGTTCTCCTTCACAAATGGGTGTGTGTGTTCAATTAACGAACAACGCCATGTAAGAAAATTTGTTTGGCAAGCTTTGACCTAACAACTTTTTGCAGAAACAAATTCAGTAACTCCATTTCTATTCAATTTTTACCACGTTTACAGAAGACAAAAGTCAATGCTATTCAGTAAGCTCTATGTAATACAAGTAAACTGGTGCCGTACTCTGCTGAGATTTACACCGGCTTTTGTCTTCCCCTTTGACGGGACTAAAAAAAAATTGGTTATTTCGTAATTTGGTCTTGCAGAAGTTGCAGTTGCCTAGTTAACCAAAATCGTACCATACCCATAGACTCGGCTATTCGTTGGCCTTTCGTTTAGAATCATTTACGACCCATGCCCAGCTGCTGTTCATGACTGTAACGGATATCGATGGTGTGGACTTTGAATTCATTTCCGAACACAGCTGGGCATGGGCGCGATCACTGCAACACCGCATCTGCATCTGCACAAGCCCGGTTTTCTAAAGGTCGTAATTTAAGCGAGGGCAATGTTTAAAAATATGATTTATTACATGCAGAGAAAAGACTTATGGGGCTGCAGATGATAGAAAAAAAGTCATTCCGTTAAGCGAAAAGTGATTTTTTGAGTACATGCTGGATTTTTTTTGCCTCAATTTAAGCTCTGAGGTTTCTGAACATCATTTTTACCAAATTTTATTCAAATAATAAAAAGTTACAAAATTATTAACATGAAATTTACGTTAAAAATAATTTTACCAGTGTAAAGAAACTGAGTGTCCCCCATGAGAGAGTGTCCTAGCTACCATAGCAACATGTACGGAATAAAACCGTGACATTGTAGACGAGGCCATTTGGGTACAATGCTGAAACAAATGATACATACAGCACTCAATGGAGAACACAATAGACAGATGGGTGGTAGGACACTCAGTCACACGGACACTGTATTATATGACACCGGGAGTTAGATTATTGGCCATAAATCAAAATCAAAAATACTTACAGAACTCCATTTTTTTGAATTTGTTAGCTAACAAAGTGTGCTCTCTCAATATTAAAATTAAATCTATTATATGCAAGGAAATTGCCTTGTTAAAGTATTTTTATTTAGCCCGGATCCGAGAAAGCTACGTTGCTAAGCGAACGTCAATGTTAGATGCGATTAAGATGCACATGTGTCCAAATAAAGATTTAAACCACGAACGATTAAAAAACGCACATCTTTGTAAAGCTGGCGAAAATAACGAACATTTGGACAATTTGTAGTGGGGGTGGTAGTTTTGTTAAAAAAAAAAACTCAGGTAGACGAGCATTATATAGCGTGCCATGTGTAAGACATCCCCCGATCGGGGCTGCTTTGACCAGGGCAACATTCAGAAACAGTCAAAATTTCCAATGGTTGAATTCTGTGCATAATGAAAACGCGCGCCGCAAGTTTATCACATATCGGAGCAAGTCAAATATGGTACCAGTATGAAGGTTAAACTTTCAGGATTTACGATAAAATATGTCCACTTATGACAAAATGTTTTCAAAAATGTATGCAAATTTTATTTTTTAAAAATTACAAATGTAAAATTTTGTAAAAATCATCTGGTAAGCCTTTGGACTCTTCTGAACTGATTTCTATCAAAAGACGCAACATGTACTATTTTTTACGGTTCAGTGGTCTCGAATATTTCATCTGCAGCCCTATTAGAATCTATATCTTTGATCGTTGTACCTTCAATTTGGACGCCTTTTTTATAATATTTCCACGAGAATCGGAAATAATTTCAACATATTTTGGTGATATTGTCGAAACGATCGCCCTTTTATTAAAATAGACAATAATAAAACACATGGTATATACCAGCATCACAAACCAATCGGCTAATTTAGAATGTCCGTAATAGCATTGGTGTTACGTACGAGCCTTTGGTTTGAAAACAGATCAAATTTGAAAAAAGGGCAAAATGTAGAAACCTAAAAATGGTTCAATAAATCTAAAGTCGAAGCTTAGTATATTTTTTTCAGTATAAAAAAACACTCTCACAAAGTCGATAACATTTTTCAAGAGACCTGTCTATTATATGGCTGAACATATAAACTGGTGAGTATATAATCCGAAAAATGGACAGATTGAAAAATAATAAGTTTACGTTACGAAACTGACCCATTTTCTGTTTGAAATGTATGTTTCGAAATTAAAGTAGCAAACAATGGGAATAACTTAAGAATGTTTATCTTTACTTCCACACAGAATGCAACACTGCAAGACTTGATATAGCGTTTGTAGTAGATGGCTCCGGGAGTGTTGGTCTCTCGCATTTCGATGAAGCAAAGCACTTTATTGCCGAGATTGTTGACGCTTTCGTAATCGGTTCCGATGCAGTACGGGTCGGATTCATTCAGTACGCCCATACACCGACAGTGGAGTTTCAGTTTAATCAACACAACGATAACGAATCTTTGATAACGGCAATTAATAACATAACGTAAGTGTTAAAAATATTGTTCAATCCTTATAAGCTCGGTTGCGGACTTTTGTGTCGCATGTCCCTATATGTTTTTTGGTAGTTATTTTTAATGTTTAACTATATATGTCAATTTTTAATGCATATAACAAATACATAGAATTTTGCCACCAACTCTTCTCTTTTAACATGCCTTCTACTCATGTGTATCAAAACCGTAATTGAAAATAAATTCAGTGGCAGGGAGGCAAAATTATTCGCCAGAGTAGGAATGGGGAAACACAGTTACCAGGGAAGGAAAAAACGATTTCTCAGAAAGAAGAGGGAAAAGAAACAAACATTGACAGACTGAAGGTTAAAAAAAGATTTGTCACGACCCAAACTCTATAGCCCGGGAAATATAGATGGTGCATCCCTAAACGTTTTCCTTACCAAACCTTTTGATATGTTATTTTTAGGGTATATGGGGGAGGTAAAAGTACTGGACTTGCATTATAATACCATGGTAAACGTCCTTATTCGCCTCTGGTAATGGCGCCCCGAAATGAAACTAGCGTTCCCCGCCCTAGGTATTATTATGACAGCCGGACGGTCTGGGCGACTAACGTGTCCTTGCCAGCGAAAAACCGCACGTGATCTGGGATCAAGATGTTTGGCGATTGGAATTGGAGGTGGTGCAGTTCAAGAACTCACGAGATTTCTAAGCAATACACATTTCAAGTCCGTGATTACAGTGTGATGAGAGCAATCATCAAGGCTCTGTCGTAAATTACCTGGATGTAAGTACCCACTTAATGGAAATGTCAAAATATGATAAATTGTAGTCTGTATATCCAATAATTTGGTTTAAAAATAATTATGTTACGCAAACTGTTCTACTCTCCGACTGCTCGTTCAAAAAGGTCGTTCGTTCGGTTCAAATGCTTTTAAATCCCCCCCCCCCCCCCCCCGTGAATACGAAAAAGAAAAACAACGTAATAGCCATACCCCACCGTCTTCTAATACAACAAATTAAACGTTTTTGGGTTATCCTGAGAGCGTTTATTTCCAACACAGCTTAGTTCACTTCAGAGGTAGGTTCTGGGTACATTAACTTTATAACATGCAAAAGGTACAACAGCAAATATGGAAATGAGGAAGTGGGGATCATACAGCAGCATCTGTGTTCCTTTAACTACGCTTAAGTGTATTAATAACTAATTTCCCCACTGGCCGTTTGGACTAGCTCTTTTTAAGTGAAGGTATTGAAAGAGTAACAGAGCTGCTCAAGGCCATTTCTGTTGTACAGTTGTTACACAACGATTACATTCGTCCCCTACACATCTGTCTTATCTACGACCTGCCGTTTTCGAGAAAATCGCCATTGAAATTCTAACCTAACCGGGAGATTTCCTGTTTGTACTATTGAACTTAAACATTACAATTTACTTTTTAATTATTGTGTTGCATATGAACAAAACATTCTGGAGTTTAAGTTTTAACCTTGCGGAGTTTTGGAGCGGTGCAATTTTTTATTCCTATTGAACTACAAAGTCATAGGTTTGTTATGTGAAACTCAAAAAAGCCGTATTTTCACATACGACGCTAATTTCACCGTTATATTTCATGCGTCAAAATAGATCTTTATGTGAAACACGTCGAAAGTTCACGCACGATGCAGATACGACGCACATATATCTGTATGTAAAACGTAAACAATCTTGTTTTTATAACGAACATCGCTAATTATACGCCTATTGAATTACGCCTTGTAAAATGAAACATACGACAGTATGTGAAATCGGGATATGCAGTTTTTAGCTTAATTGATCAAAATTCTTAATCTATCTCACTAATTAGGTCACTTTCAAGATTGTAACTTTGTGCCTGTAGAAGCCCTAAGTCCAAATTCAAATATCTCAAAAAAGTCAAAAATGGTCAGATAAGACAGTATGTGATGTGGCGACGAATTGTAACCCGTTTTTACCTATACGAAATGGATGGTCCGAGATCCAATGATCTTTGGAACTTGCTCATAAGTCTACAAGGCCTGTGGAATCTAGTATTATTTTAGTCGGATTTAAATTGCGTATTGTAGGACATTATTATTCAATGGGCGGGGGTTTAGTAAACCAAACGCGGGAAATATCATTGGCGTTTACCTATCTAATACGAGACGATATTAATGCGGTAGTCGAGCAAGTGTTTACTGCGCGCGTGTATACGGTTACGCAGTGACAAGCAGTTAGTACGGGTTGGTTCATTTTTTACAGTGGGGGAATATTTTTGCCTTTTCAACTAATATTATTTTAATAAAAGAATATTTTCGATGATTAAAACAATCCAAAAGTAAAAACAATAAAAAATGATAGGGATCGTGTGTTTTGCCTATCTATAGCGTGTTACTATTGATGGCAGTCCAATATTTTGAGTAGTGGATGCCCGCGCAGCCGGTATCTAATACGGCACAAAACAACAAATCCTATTTTTTATTCTCTTATAAGAAAAGGTGAATACACTGTAAAATTGCAGTTAGAAATTGAGGTGGTTTGATTTCATAGTTTTATTTTTTTATAGAACAATAGATTTGATTCCAAGCGGTAAGAACCGGTAACAGAATGGTCGATAAAACAGTAGTGGTTAATGGTTTGATGAAAGCACCCTAATAGGTCATTTTGTATCCTTATACAGAACCCGTGTTGATTCAGGTTGCCGAAGTGGTCTCTACCAATTTACCTGCGCAAACGGAGCAACACTTCGAAACACCGATTCCGATGTCCGGAGAGATGACGTTTACTTTAAATACTACCGAGGGAGAGGTATAAATTATATGTCTAAAAGTATTTGAAAATGTTGTAAGATATGGGTTTTTCAATTCTTTACGTAACTAATTCTTCAAATAAAAGATGCGCCACATGCAAAGTGGCGACGTCAAGGAAGGTCCAGGAGACCACCAAAATCGAGCATAACTTTCCGCCCCGTAAAACACCGGAAATAATGAAATATTAATTGGGACATAAATTGCCAAATAGAAACAATGAAATTTTAATATTTGGCACATAAATTGGCACATCAAATCAATAAACAAGACTTGCATTGGAATTGAAATCAAGTTTTTGACATATTATTGCATAACCTTGAGTAGTGGATGGAAAGTCTAGTTCAAATACTTACATGACTATCTATGATCACAATAATTCATCTTCATTGTTTCAAAAGTTCTCTTCCACTTTACAGATATTAAGAAAATTTAATGATTCTTCTTAATTAAAATTATACTTATTGTAAGCCCACACCGTTTGGCTGCCACACCTATTTTCCCGCATGAGACTCCCACCTGTACTGAATTTCAAACCTTTCATTATAGTCGATTCGCGTTGATACGTTCGTCCCCCTGGAGTTTTGGACCTATTCAATTAAGTCGGAGAGGGAAAATGAAAGAATTCAAATGCACGTGCCACACCGGATTATCTTGGAGGACACTCCGGTCATATAACTCACTCACCTGCCACTAAATACAATTTCATTCATGTATGGAAACGCACAATAGTGTATTTCTGGTCTTAACATTCCTCACAATAACATAATTAACAGAAGTCCCTGCGCCTCATTGAATTTTTCACCTCCGCAAGAATGGTACGGGGTCACATATCAGATGAATCGAGTATAGATATCTGTGATTTCACAAATCGGACCAGCTGGGAATTTATAACCCTTCTTCAATGCACTGTATATCTGGACAGGAGTGTCGAAATGAGATGAAAGAAAAGGGCATTTTTGTTTTTTTGATAGTGAAGAGTAGAAAAATCAGAGGTGGTTTATATATTAATTTTTTTTTTCCAATCCTGCGTTTTGTTTTTGTTTTTTTTTTGATACACGCTGGTAAAGGTAAAGGTCTTAACGACAGCCCGTCACCCTTTAACTTAAAATAACGGAATAAAGTACAATATTGCCATTTATTCCGTTAAAGGGAACCCTAAGACAGTTTAAGACAGTTATCTGAGAAACTGGTTCAAAATAACACTAATAAGCAAAAAAAAATGTTTTAGAGTATATGCTAATTTTTATGGTAATCTGTTGGCAGAATTACTCCCAGTAAAATACTGTAAAATTGATCCTATTTTTCTAGTGTACGCTCCCTACGAAGGCATCGAGGGAGGTATGACCGAATAAGAAAACACATTGCGGCGGAAATCGGTTGAACATAAAGCGAATTCAAATGTACGTAAAAGGAAAACATGAGATTTTGCTTCGTTCAAATTCATTCGAATACGAATGACCAATATACTAAATGTATATCGGGGAAATAACGACAGCACACACATTTAAAGAAATTGAATTAGGGTCTACCATTTGCTAAATGGAAAACGGCATTGCGAACGTTCATCCGAATTCGCTCCAAAGCGAATACGTATTTTACAAAGCATAATGCACAGTGGCATGGCTAGGATATATGGGCATCGCATCGACCGACAGAAAACTGATGGGGTCCAGGGCCCGCTAGAGCCCCGGTGGGGTCCAGCACTCCACACTCTAAGAAAAATAGGTGCGAAAGGGGTTCTAAACTTGTCCCCTATGGAACCCCTTAAGGGTCTTCAACGAACCAAAAATAATTCTTTAACTGCGTAGCACCTTTTATGGTTCTGTAAGGAACCTTTGGGTTCTCGGATTTTTAAGAACCATTTCTGAGGGTTCCATTCTTGAAGGTTTCATCATAGCGGACAAAAGTGGTTCTAAATCGTATTTTTTCTTAGAGTGGGGGCATAGCCGGAAACGTAGATTTTATAGGCTTACAATCATTCTTCATTGAAGGCTAATTCTTGCACATTTTGTAAAATTTTCGCACACGCTAACCATTTACCCTTTAAACATATACTTTTCCTGCAATCCGGCCTTGCAGTGCCATTACCCTGATTTCTTCAGTCACTGACGGACTATTCTCAACCGACGAATCAAATATTTGTGGGACCGGCCCCCCTAGCCCCCCTAATTACGCCACTGTAGGTACATTGTGCGAACTCGCTCAGTACCTATTTGAGACTACCCTCCAAAAATACCTTTCCAGGAATTACGTAAAGGATATTACGTAAGCTAGTGCCTTATGTTAGATAATTGGGTCTGGCCATCCGTTTGTGCCTGTTGTCGAGAGCCGAAGGCTCGAGACGAAAAGCGCACAACTGATCCCAGACCCAATTATCTAACATAATTCACGCCCTCAGTTAAATATCCGTCATACACTTAGCGTGCATCAGGTCAAATATAAAGTAATGATATGAATATTTTTAAAATTAAGACAAATTCCCCCTAGAAAAATTTAACTCACGAATTAAAACACGGTCCCATCAATTGGCCTTCTTACTCAATCACCTGTATCGAGCAATTCGCATTGTACTGATATTTTTGTTGATGGTTCCATCCATATACATCCCCATTTTAAAACCCGTGGTGTTAACCAGGTAATGAGGTCGTTGAGCTTGCGGAGTGCATACCCAAGAGGTGGACTGACCAACAACAATATTTGCCATTTAGCTTCCTCGCCGTTGAAGCTAGGGGATATGTATTTTGAAGTTGGATTCTCCAATTAAAGTTAGGTGGTCCGATCCTTTAGGCCTAGTACTAGTGTGTTTTGTACACCTGGTCCACACGGCCTATAAAATGGTAGTTTAAAATCATTTTGTATATTGTGCCACCATCAAATGAATTCGCAGCCTCAACGGAATAAACCTATGCATTGAAGGATGTGGCAGATACTAAATCCATTCCGTTTATTGTAATAGTATAGTGTAATCAACAACAAACGCATTGATGTTTTTTGACAAGCTATTATGGCGTGCATGAGTGACTCCCTGTCAATTAACAGGCCGATCATGTTACAACAAGCATTGTCCATGTATTAAGTCCTCGGTTTTTCGAGTAGCACCACTCCTGTCAATAAAAAGTAAACATAAAAAAAATGTTCAGAAAACATAGGTATTTTGTTGTCTGAGGGTTTGTAATGTACCACGTTCGTGGCATTGTGTACCAGGGGGGCAGAGGGGCACATACATATTCACGGTGGGCAAAGCTCAGGGGCGCCAAATTTTCGCCGCCTCGCTACGGCGCCCCTCGCCGGGTTGACCCTAATTTTGAAAGGGGGGGGGGGGGGGGGGGGGGGGGGGGGGGGAGTTGGCAACTTAATGTACTCTTCCCCCGTGCGTGGCTGTACACTGTCTTCTATAATTTTTTATACATCTACAATACGTACGGTACCTTATGCGCCCCTAAATCCTCCAATTAGCATACAATAAAATTTGTTAGTTTAGTATAATAGTATAGCCTATGTTGTTTTTATGGTAAAATTGGACACATGGGCAGAATTTTTCGGGGGTGCAAGAGGGGGGCAAGATTCCCCCTTCCAACCTTCCCCCCCCTGGCAACGCCACTGTTCGATGGGTGGCGGGGTCTCTACTTGCAGCAGTATAATATATAGTTCTGTCCTGGAATGGCAAGGCTAACTCCTCATACTTTGTTACACTATTTTTTTGGTCAAAATTAAGTTTTCATTATTTTTTGTCTGGAACTTCGTAGTATTTAACTGAAAGCTTTGTGTTTTTTGAACTGAAATTTAGTTTAGGGTGGAAAACTTGGTTTTTTTTTAATTGAAAACTTAGTATATAAATCGAGAAAAGCTATAATATTGACTGGAAAAGTTTTTCATTCATAAAACCCTACTGTTCTTCAAGTTTATAATCTGAGTTTGTCATTGATCATTTTGAACTGAGAATGACGAGGTACTAAATTGCTTTTTGAGTTAGTGCGAGATTTTGAAATTTATATTTGCTAAGCTTTAAAATGATATATCATATCATTAAACTGAGGCTTTTACTTGAAAACTGAGTTTATTGAAATATTTTTGAGAAACATGGTTTTCAACAGTCAAACATTTACTCATCGTTAAACTCAGTTTTATCAAATGATAAACTTTTTCGAAAAAAATATCGACTAATAAACTAAGTTTTTGAAAATCTACGTTTTCATAGAGAATACCCTATTTTTCAGGTTGATAAACTAGATTTTTTGGTTAATTTTTTTTTAAAGAAATATGTTGTTCAAGTGATGGGTACAGATTTCAATTCCCAATTGTAAAAGTTCGGTTTTCAATTTGATCAGAAAACTCACTTTGTCAACTCCATAGTTTTTCATTTGAATTAAAAATGTATATTATTATAGAGAGAAGTCCAGTGAAACTGGGAGAATTGAAAAGCCACTCAAGCACGCCATTTCACACATAAGGATAACTTTGTCAACCACCCTTTAATGATGCTTGATGGACATGGTTGGTAAATCTGTTGTATATTGATTATCCACTGTTGTTCAGAGCATTGTATTTTACGAATCATTCTCCGTGTTTCTAGAGGTTTGTCTGAAGTCACTTGAAGACAGAGTGCACAAATTATCAAGATTCTTTTGTTTCGCGTGCAAGTTTATCTAGAATCTTTTGTTTGGCGTGCAGGTTTATATAATTTGTGCTCTCTGCTTCAGATAACCTTACTGGAGACTGATTAGTAGGATAGAATGCACTGAACAACAATGGATAATCAACAATGCACTGATGCACTGGAAGTGTATGCAAACATAACGCATCAGACTGAAAAAACCTAACGGCAACGTGACCGAAAAATACTAGCAATTCTTCCTTTTCTTTCTGGATATACAGGTAACTGCTTATCTGTCTACGGAGATTCAAAACCCAAGTGAAGCTTTTCATGAATGGTCAGTGAGTACGACAGAAGAAAACCCAGTTGCGCAAGTGTTTATCGATGTTACGGGTAATGGAACTGCACGAGCAAAACGGCAGGCAAGTTATCTCATTCGACACATTGATAATGTTTTTGTGGTTTAGGGTACCTCTTACCTGGAAAAAAGGAAGGGTACCCTAAATTCGACATTTTTATTGTAATTGTCAACAGAGCCAAGCGGACCGGTAGCGCCTGTGTTTTGAAATGGTTTGGGGTTGGTTGGGCTGTGGGGCTGAAGACTCCAAATCCTTACTCATTTCAAGTTTCCGTAACCTGACCCATCTGACACATTTTTTTCTGACACACTTATGAATTCGGAAACCCTTCACGGGTTAAAGTTTCCGAATTCATAGAAAGCAAAAGGGGTATTTGAACAGCAGATTTAAGGATTTTGTTACAATTTTTTCGCATCAGTTTTACAGATAACACATTTTTGGGTGATTTCATACATCGAAATGATTCACATTCAGATTTATTTTGTCTCTTTACAAAGCATGTATACAAAATAAACATATTATAAACTACATAGATAACCATAGATTATGTACAAAGAGGAACTCTTTTGGTTGTACTATGAAATGATGTTTAAAGTAATACTTAAGAAGCATGGTTAAATGAAAACGTATTTTTCAAAGTACTGAAAATAATATAGGCATAATATTACAGAAACACAATACAAAGCATTTTTGAGGGTGAAGGACGCGGATACTGCTAAACGCGAAGCGTGAGGTCGCAGTACCCTCTACAAAAAGGGTCAAAATTGAAAAAGTTGGTAGGTGTAATGAAGGGTCATTAGCATGCCTGGTATCATAGTTGTGAGAAGGAGTATCAACGTTGAAGACCCGTTGGGAAGAAGATGGTGGTGTGATACTGGTACATAAAAGAGGCAAGTTGAAGTTGGTAGATGTCGCGCACTTAAGAGTAGAACAAGAGATGAAAAAGGGGTCAGTTGGCAAGCCAGGAGACTTAGTTACAAGTACGGATGGCGCCTTTTTTGAAGAAGAAAGAAAGATTTTCAAGATGGAGTGTTAGGATTCAGGCCAGATCATGCCTATATGACAGAATGGAAGGAATGAGAGTATTTATTAAAGAGTTTAAGAGATGCTGGGGAAGAGAAGGGACCGCACATACGAATTACATCAATGTATTGGAAACTATTTTAGATACATGCTGTGTTTGGGAATTCCAGGAAATATGGAGTCAATTAGTAGGCCAAGGAATTTGGTTGTGTCAACCTGGAGGATTGTAGTATCGCCAATTTGTATATTAATGTCAGTTTTTAGGTTTATTACTAGGTTTATTTTTAAAATCATAACAATTAGACTTTTTTTATGCTTAGAGAAAATTTATTGAGTTTAAACCAGTTAATTATTTAAGTTCATGTAATTAGTTCCTAACCGTTAGGGCGGTCTGAGTGGAAAATAAAATATCGTTTCATATGCAAATTGGGTGAATTTTAGAACAGAGGGTAAATCATTTATGTAAAGTAGAGGACCAAGTATAGAGCCCTGTGGAACACCGCATTGATGCTGCAGGGTCAGAGATGGGGTTGTTGTAGATCACTAGATATATCTCGGTTGTTATGTAGCTTCTCATCGGCGTTGCCATAATCATCAAGTTTGGTAAAAGAAATTCGTGGTGATGGTATCAAAGGCCTTGTTTAAATCAAGAAAATACCGAATGTATTGTAGCTTGTATCTAATTTGTGCATATGTGCCAGACAAATTGTTTTATGGCTATGAATGTGAAAGTAGATCTCTGGCCTCTAAAACCAAATTGGTGAGAAGTAAGGATGTTATTTTTGGTGATGAAGTTGTTTAAAATGTGTTCAATGTCCAATAGTACTGTTTAAATGTCAGTCAGTCACATAGATCGCGTCTGGCCACCCATGACATGAATCAGTGGTCCTAAAAGTCGTGGCATACTTTTACTGTCCAGAAGTGTTGTTTATGAGGCTCAGGCCTAAGGCATCCCAGGCATGCTCGATAGGGTTCATATCAGAGAAGCAAGCAGACCATGGTATCTGCTCCACCCCCCCCCCCCCCCATTCCTCAAGGAAATTGTCTCACTACAGCTTGCCATGAGCGGCGTGGCTCTTGTAGTCTTTCACCGAAATTGTTCGCATAAACCCTTTTTCCAGAATGTCCAGGTAAACGACCGTTTATTTGTCAATGTGTCACCACCAGTATGTTTTCTTCCACATAATGAAAACCGGCCATATCATCACTGAGCCTTCACCACCTTGGTCGATCCTGTCATCTCGGAGGCTCTCAGCACGTAAACAACGAACCCTTTGTTTCATCTTGATTGTCATTCGTCTTGCTGGTACCATGTTGAAGCAATTTCCGATTTACAGTGTGGCGGGGGGAGGAGAAACGTTGATTCCATAGTGGCTTATCCACAAACGACGAAGACGCCTCGTTGGCATTTTTCGTGCTTTTCGGCGAACATCTCTGGTTTAGTGAATCGTGGTCGTCCTGGAGTTTTCGTGGCCTCAAATGACCAACCTCTGATGATATCGAAATATTTTACAAGCCCGTACTCGGCGATAAATCCGAGGAAATCAGCGACTTGACTTTCGGAGTGCAAGCACTGTTCGCGTATTGACACTCCGCCGTTGGACGAGGCATACCTAGCAAACCTCTGTATCAGTTTTTGTTGCAAAGGTAACAGACCAATTCTGAAACGGGCTCCGTTGCACACGGCTGAACAGAAATGTAACAGCAAGACGTCTGCCTTTTATAGCTCCCACAAAAAGTCAAATTGTTCGTAATTCAAACTATGCATGGATGCACTTCGCTGGGTAGTGGGGACTCATTATGTAATCATTCACCTACTCTAATATGATTCTGAGGCGTTTAAATAGAAATACACTTTAAGATTTGGTCTGAAAAATATTTCAACTTTATGGGCAAGCAGTGTACATGAAGCCTTGCTCAATCTTGCTTTCAATTTTTTTTGAAGGTCGAACTTATTTTGTGTCATGATACTGATGGGAAAGAAGAACGCACCCCTTCAGCAGCAAATTGTATATTTTAATGAAGGGTTGTAAGTGGATTTTCTATATAAATGTTGATATCTTATGTCTAAATACCATTACCGAGCATTAACCGCCCATCAGGATCATTTTAAGCAGCTTAATTAACATAAAGCCGACCTATTAGGGTTATACAGGAGCAAACATTTTGACATACATGGCATGTTTAACATCCTATGCGTTATAGAAAGTGGGAATTATATTTCTATAATTGAATTCCTTATTGTTTTAATAGGCCATCTCAGACGACTTATACGCTGTAACGGCACCAATTGTGCACAACTTTTAATGCTACCAATGGATAATCGTTGTCATAATGAACTACTACCAGGTGGCACCAGAACACATCTGTTTTTATTTACCATTTGTGAATTGAAGAAATGGAGATCAGGAGATTGGTAGGGAAAAAATAATATTACCATATTTAACACCAGCTAACACGCAGATACACCCTTACAGTGCGTGTGGCATTCCCCAGAATATATCCTTGACAATACTATGGGTTTATCGTTGTAACATATCATTATTATAACACGCTTCAAAAATTAACTACTTCCCATGATATTCGTCATTATTTAACAAGCTTACAAAAATGAACTAATTCCCATGACGTTGTACAGTGAGAGTTTGAGTCTCTGACAGTCTTCTGAGATGTTGTTACTCTCGATAAAATTATTGACCACAACAGACAACATTTTCGTGTTTTGATTCCAGACATCTGACCAAAGTTCCGTGTTTACTTTTATCTATCGGAGAAAATCTGAGACTGTCCGTGATCCAATTATGTTTGCAAAAACCTAGTGATTTAGTGGGCACTGATTTAATAATAAAAATTATAGAATTTTCATTTCTTGATTGAAGTACCTTGACCCCAAAACCCCCCCTCATCTGTAAGTTTCAGGCCAATTATTTTCAATCGGTTTCATGTGAGAGATAAAATGGGATTTTGTAAGCCCCATAGAATACTGTGTAGAATTAATATTGGTCGACCAAAAATGGGGCACATTTCATTCATAACATCCAAACCAAACGCCTTTGGCCCTAAGATTTTCACAGGTAAATGCGGAAAAAATGCTTTAGCTTTCTTTCGATCACACTAAAATATGCCCATTTCAGGGAAAATCTTGGGGTTCGGGGGACGATGCGTTTGCAATCGGAGGCCATGGACCTTTAATTCTATAGCTATAATTCCAAATCTTCTAAAGATAAGACATTATCCCTTCTTCCTCAAAAGCATTCTTCTACTAAGACCAACAACATCAGAAAGGACACGAACCACTACAATGGAGACAACTACCAACCGTGCTACTACAGAGTTGAAAAAAGACACGACAAGTAGTGTAATGAGTACTGAACAATGACTACCAATCGACTTCAGATGTTGGTAAGACCACATATCCTAGCTATTCATACCACATTTTACCTGGGACACGGTCTCAGGCCTCAACTTTCCTTGCTATTGAGATTCTGGTACTTCAAAAGTGGTGTGCTTAGATGTTCTACATTCTTTGCTTATAACCATATTCGGGAATCGGGAATTCTGTATCTTAATTACACCGTTTATACAGGAGAAAAGTTATCTTTCATCAAGCTTTTTGTCAATTTTCTTCGGGTTTGGGCCTAAAAGTGAAGTTGTTGAATGTTGAAATTTTTTAAAAATATCTTTTATTTAAGAGCAAAATCAGATTAAATTTTCCAAAAAGGTCTAGATCCACTTTTCATAGATTTTACTGCATTTTTAAAAAAAACTCAAAAATCCCAAATTGCAAAAATTTAAAAAACAAAAAATGGCCAACCTAAACACTAAAAACAAATTGTTTCCTCCAGAAATCACACACCATTGCTTGAATGGTCACGAAGTCTACAAGGGGACAACCCTCATTTTGCGAAAAATCTTGATTCCAAAGTGGAGTTAGCTTATCCTTGGTTGTGGTGAGTTATTCCAAATTTGACTAAGATTTGAGGGCAATTCTTTTTTACTCCTTATTTTTGAAAGTGTGCCTTGTACATGATAATATTAAATACACAAAGTCGGGTAGTAGAAGATTTTTACGCTTGTGTGAACTATTTTATATCGTTTTAAACGCTTTTTAAAAATATTTGATCATCGAAAAAAGTGACATGACTTACAATGTGTACTGTATGAAATAAATGTTGTAAGACCTTTTGTAGACCTGTTTGTAAGACTTTAATTCTAGTCTTCAACCATTATTTGAAAATGACAGAATCTTACCTCTCCTTCTTTAAAGTGACGGAGGAGATTTTTTTAGGATACAAATTTCTCTCAAATTGCAACTTAATCGGTTGTTACCTCCCTCCGCTCCCATTCTCCTATAGGACCATCTACTGAGAACGTGTCGAAGGTTTTTTGGACAAACAAGCACGAAAGAAAACGCAAACCTTGCTTTGAACTTGCCTGCTTCCTAATTGTCCCTATAGGAAACAAGGCTTTGAATTTTGGCGTGCACGACAGAATTACTAACTCAACATATTATACATAAAAACGAATTCGGTTTAGTCACTTCAGGGCGTAATCAATAAAATTGGTAAGCATTCCAAATTGCAAAAAACTGGGTTCGAAAAAAAATTGAGGACGCTTCTCTCTGGAAATGTCATCTTTTCTTTACTAGCAATTCCTATTATTAAAAAAATCAAATGTATTTCATAGCAATTCCTCTCCAAGAAGGACGACAGAGAGTACGAATCAAATTCAACTCTAGGGGAAACTACTCCAACAGTGCTACTGCAAGAATTGAAGAAAGGACACAAGTGTATTGATGATTAACTGAACAATGACTACAAGGGACTTCAGTGCAGTTGATACTACAGAAGATAATATCCTACTAAAGACCACCGAGGTTAAAGTAGTGAGGAAAAATTGAAAACTTACATTACAGGACGCATCCACGCAACCAATCAGTACTGCTGACCATTCAACCATCAATACCGAAGGAACCACAGGTAACTGGCATTTAAAAACAACATTAAAATTATAGCAATCAGGGCAGACCTTCCCTGTGGCAAGTTACCGATTTATGAAAAAAACAAAGTATTTTTCGAAATGCGTTTACATTATAATGTATCGGATGCCCAATCAGATGACAGACAAAAGTAAAAATAAAAATAAATCAACCTCATATCACTTTTTAGATAAGGAAGTCCTATAACATTTGGCACTCTGAATGAAGACTACATTTGTTATTTGCCAATTATGGTACTCTCAAACGTCATCAACGGATAAGAATTTCACTGTTTGAGTGTATTTGATAGCATGGGAGGAATTTGTGCATTCAATAAGATTTAGATTCGAACCAGTAAACCAAAAGATGTACATTAAGAAGTATGCAGTGTTGTATTCGTATAAAAAAGAGCGCATGGTCGATGCTTCTTAATACGAAAGTGACGTCGGTTACATTGAATTTTACAAACTAGGGCTGGTATTCTGAAAAGGAGACTAATTTAAGACCCAGGTTTAAACCAGGGTTAGTCCTACAAGAGTGGACCTTCTTTTCTTCCAACATACTCTAAAAATATGATGTAACGGGTGAGAAAATTTTCTCACCCGTAACATTTAACTTCCACAGTATTTTGAAAGGAAAAAGGTTCACTCATGTAAGACTAACCCTGGCTTAAACCAAAGTCTAAAGTTAGACTCCTTTTCAGAATAACAGCCTTAGTGACAAAGCACCAGAGTATGTCGTACAGGCAAAGATATACAAGTCCACTTTATCCTGTAAATTATTTCACCTTCATCACAAGGTCAGGACAATTACAAATATTACATTTACTGAGTTAACTCAAAGGGAATTATACTACATGTACCTTTTGCAACTTCTTTTTCTGCAACAGCATAAGATTTACATTTACTGATTAAACTACTTCACTGCATCTTTGGCTCTTTAAATTATGGTATCGATACCTCCGCTTCAAATGAAACCGTATCCTCGCAAATATGTGACATGAATAAAAAAAACAGACTATAATTATCTCTATTTTTGGTTCAAATTTATATTACTCACGATTACGTATTTCATAATTTCCCTCTGTATTTTTAATTGTGTGGTTAACTTTCATTGCAAATAACACTTGTTTAACTGACAGTCGTAAGCATTGTAAGAAGGTAATGTGAAATGGTTACTTATCGTTGATTGTATACTTCAAGAGCATCAATTTCCCATTTTTATTTACAGACCAGTCAACGACAACTATGACTTCAACTACCGTAGCTTCTACAACTACTTTGGTAACAACTACAACAATCCCTCCTCAACAAGGTAAGCAACATTCACCATTACAAAGACGTAATAAGTAAGGAGTTCGTCATAGACTTCATATCTTCAAGGACTCTTATTAGTACCGATGATGATGATCATGATCATGATCATGATGAGCATGAATATTCATGATGATGATCACGATGATCACGATCATGATGATTTATTCTCATTCAGTCTTATAATATTTGAATTTGGATATTGTTTACGGAAAACCACCGCGGTGCCGTTGCCCTCTTGGGTAATTGAGTTCATTGAGGGTCACAGGTCAATAGGGCTTAAATTTCCAAAGTGCATCAATAACGGTATGAAATATAATAACTTCTTCCTGAAGTCCAAAGAGTAAAACTTAAAGGGGACGTGACTGTGCAAATGCCCCTACGTAATTAAAGCAGTCTCGTGATATCTGCCTTGAATCACGGATTCAGAAAATGTATAGTTGCTCTATATCTAAGATGTAATTGAGGTACAAAAACAGGCTGAAACTAAAGCAAACTCTATGGTCATGGGCTTGAACCTTATTTTATATAGCATTAAATATGTAGTCTGTGCATATAGCAAACAATATATTTTTATTTTTTTTACGAGGTGAATATATATGATGAGGGGGCCCCATCCTTATTGAAATTGAAAACATTTAAAAATTTGACCCCCGTACAAAAAAAATTGCATTTGACCTATTTTGACCTATACCTTGTTAATTAGGCATCCTGCAGATACATGACCATAACTCTTTTTACTCCTTTGGACTTTCTTGATTTAATCCCCAGTAACTTAAATTGTCCAAGGGTGGCACCCGTTGGATTCTCACTCTAGACACCCTGGTCTATAAATTTTGGCAAAAAAATGCATTAGTACCCAATTTGACGCTTCTTTCCTCCAAGATGTATCCGACTAAATCGTTGTTGTCATTCATTTGTTAAGATTGTAGTGGCAACCCATGTCTCCATGGAGCACGTGCTCTACAAGAAACCGAATGGGTACTACTGCAAATGTAGGCGGGGATTTTCTGGAAGGCCACTGCGAGTAAGCCTCTTTAAGATTGCAGCAAAATGTTATTAAAACTTTTATACAAAAAAACACAAGAAAAGATAATTTGACTTCCTGAGTCAATTCAAATTATCTGCAATTTCTTTTACACATCACAGTTGTGACTAATCAAAATACTGTTTGAAATAATTATGTATAGGTCAACTATTGCAAACAAAATAATAAACATAATTAAACTGCATAAAGCATTCCACACTCATTGATCTTGTAATATTTTCCAACAGGTGTGGCACCGATAATTTGACTTTTCTCAGAGTTTCGAAATGGAATCCAATGTAGTCAATAAAATGTCTTATTTTACTTTCAAGATAACGCACATAACTTACCTGTAACTGTCGTCTATTGATAAACGATCTATTCAACAATCATCGCAAGTTATCGCAATGCACCCTATCCACAATCATTACTCAATGATTTGCATTACGCTCCTCATTTTTACTCCAATGCAACGCAGTATAAGATTATTAACTGCAACGAAGTTAATGTGATTTTTTACTGTGATCTTAATGCGTGCAAGATGCAGTAAATGAAGGGTGCAGTAAGCAATTGGAAAGGTTTTTACGGCGACGTTACTGCAACCTGTGACCTGCAGGTAAATTCCGGTGGAGGTGGGGGAAGAAGTAACGGAACATTGCAGTAATTATACTGCACTATCTCGTTGTTGTTGTTGTGTTGTTTTTTTTTTTTTTGCCGTCGGTGGTAGAGTTGAAATCCAGCCATCACATCATGTTTACACAGGATTCCTATCAAACACAGATTGCGTTAATTCCTATTGACCGTAAAGCATTTGGGGGAAACATCGGTGAAACAAGCCCAGGTATACTCCTCAAGCTTGCCGAATTGGTTAACGTTGGACCCTGGGAGCCTTTGCATTTGATGTAAAGTATACCACCAAATTATTTCTGCTAAATGGTTTTAGAGGCAAAATTCAGTTTGTTGGCAAGATGAATGAATGTTCTCAGGCATTCAGTAGTTAGCTGTTATTTGAAGTCAAAAATTGCTGACAACTAAATATAGTAACTGACTTACCGTTTGCAAATTGGCTCAACCGTTCCATCCGAATGCCTCGGACTTTCCCAGGGAACAGACTCATAGAATATTATTCAATAAGGTCAGATGAGTGCCGGGCGATGGTTCGTCTAATCTTTCACTTTTACCCAGTCCTGTGCCTCCTCCCTTCACCCCCCGCAAATCATGTATATATGAACAGTCCATCCCACTTTCGCTTCGGCTTCCTTGACAATACGTCACGTCCAGTCCCATACTCCTTTATCATTCTATGCCGTCCTTTTTAAAACATGGCCCATACCACTTTTAAGCTCTCCCTGCACTTAATTAGATAGCTATCCACGTTTGTTTGCCCTAATCATTCATTCCTTATGTATCAGCTTTTTTTGTGACCCCGCACAAGCAATCGCAAAAACCTTTTTCACTTACATATTCTACTGCCTTTTCTGTGCAGACTGTGTATCAGCACCCATACAATTACCGGGTAACTTGCACGCGTACACATACTCTTGATCTCACACTGACCCTTCCACGAACAAACTTTCTTCGAACAAATTACAAATGAGAGCGCCGCTCATTACTGAATGGTAACGTCATATCTGTAATACAGCTTGAGGAAAAGTTCGGAATTCTGTATTGTTTGTTCATGACGTTCGAGAGACTTCTTATACCACTGGTGGTCAAAATTAAATAACGCAATGATAATGGGAAAACCGGGATGTCCCTCGGCTATTGGAATCTGAAAAAGAATGCAATCAGACTTTCCTTGTGATGTTGGTGTTGCTTGTGTTTAGTAAGTGCGCCACGAGTCAATCCCCGATATTGGGGGTTGAAAAAGTACTTCCTAATTAATCCGTATATTAGCGCGACATAATAGAACTAGTGCGATTACTAATTTGTTCGGGTCACTGGTCAATTCTGAACACACGGTCTCATCTATGCAGGGTGCATTAACGTTTACTACGTTGACTATGCAAATATGCATGGTTATTTTTGGCAGTGGAACCAAATTGAATGGGAATGGCAATGGGAGTATTGATTGCTTCTAATTTACAGCCGGAACGTGTTTTGACTCAGATTTCGGTGCGGCTGCGTGTAAGCATCGGTTTAAATGACACGTAAATTGTACAACACAAAGATTTTACTGCCTCGGTTGTGTTGTATACTCCAACGCGGTCATTTAACAAACTACAATCTTAGCCAAAATGTGTTGGAACAAGACTGCCTTTTTGCCCGATTATTTGCCTTTTCTCTTAAAAAGTATATATAGGAAATCATGTTAACTTGGGTTGGGAGGGCTTGGAGATTCCTCTATCCATGCACCCCTCCCTACCCACCAAGCATGTTGGTTCTGGTAGGTGGCAAGAACAAAATTTCAGCATTCAACATTGTCCAGGGGAGAGGAGGGGTTATTTGAAGTAGGCCTATAAAGTGTATAAAGATTGTTGTCAGTCAGCCGTGGCTTGATAGATAGCCGAGAGTACTTATGTAGTTATTTGGCATAAATAGGACGTATACTGGCATCTGCGCAAAGTGCCGTCGGTGACTAGCGTCGGTGACTACGTCCATTCAATTAGCTTAGATCTCGGTTTTTATTAATATTAGGTATTGGTGTCGGGAAAAAAACTCGTGAAAGAAAAGTTGGTATTCATCTAATTACCCAACAAGAGTTGGAGGTGCAGCTGAAAGTATTTCTTCACACCCAATTCTATTCAGTTTCTGCAATTTTGGCCATCGATCGGCAAGGAATCGGGACAGGCCGAATATTCGTAATGAGAATAAACTTTTCAGGAATGTTCCATTTATAAGATAGGTGTGTAAAACGTTGATGATCCTTATTTAAGACTTGGATGAAGAAATCAATTAAGCCCATACGGTATAAAGACCATACACGACATTCAACTCTATACAATGTCTATATTGATTATTTCGTGCAGAAATTGCATGAGTAACCAAAACGTTGCATCGCTCTTTGAAAGTACGAAGACTTTGATCGATATCATGAACAAATGCTTGTATAAATAGCGCGATTTTATTCCTTGGCAAAAATATGTTGTTTCAAACTTTCAAAGAAATACAAATATAATACATTCTTTATAAGAAGCATGGACACAATATGTGCAAGTCATGTCACGACCAAGGTCGTTGGTTTCGCCGATATTGATCACATATTGATCATAGCGATACATCGATAGTCGCTTCTTACCTCGTTATGTATATACCAAAGACCACCTCACAGTCATTTGTTAATGGTACCAGGCGTTGGTCAGGTCATTTGCAACTTTGAGGGGAAAAGTGCCAAATTTCAATAGATTTGTAGGTAAAATTCCATCCATAATTTTTGAAATTTAAAAATCCTGTTGGGTAATTTCGTGAATACAAACTTTTCTTTCACGATTTTCCCCGACACCTCTACCTTCTCTAATATTAATTAAAAACCGAGGGTCTAAGATAATTGAATGGACAGTAGAATCGATTTACGAATACATTAAAACCTTCTACAGCTTCAATAGAGTAGGTTTGTTTGTGCCTTCGGTCACACAACACTCGTCGTAATCTTTCAGTTTTCGTAATCTATGAGAAATTTCTACATCCAAATCTCCATCCTCAGCCGCCGTCGATCCCTAGTAATTTAAATGTATCCACTCTTTTCAATATTTCTCCTTGTAGACTAAGTTCTGAATTCTGATCTTCCCCTCAGGTATTTTGTTTTCTTCCTGGTAATCTCTAATTTGTTTGTCTTCTCTTCTCCCATTCTTCCCATTCTTCCAGCTCCTCGCCATCTCATTGCCTCACACAAGGGGGTGAAGCCCATTCAAAACCAGTCGTCCGTGCTGGGCGCTGACATTTTGAATATTGCACGGAATAATTATTAGCTTGGGTGCTTGTATACACACATAATGTCAATTCGATACAAACAATCAAAAAAAAAAAAAAAAAAAAGCCAAATTTCAATAGATTTGTAGGTAAAATTCCATCCATAATTTTTGAAATTTAAAAATCCTGTTGGGTAATTTCGTGAATACAAACTTTTCTTTCACGATTTTCCCCGACACCTCTACCTTCTCTAATATTAATTAAAAACCGAGGGTCTAAGATAATTGAATGGACAGTAGAATCGATTTACGAATACATTAAAACCTTCTACAGCTTCAATAGAGTAGGTTTGTTTGTGCCTTCGGTCACACAACACTCGTCGTAATCTTTCAGTTTTTCTATGCAGACATGCTATCTATAGAAATTTCTACATCCCAATCCCCTCCTCAACCGCCGTCGAGCCCAGTAATTTAAAATGTACCACTCTTTTCAATATTCTCCTTGTAGAACCCCCTAAGTTCTGAATTCTGATCTTCTTGACCCTCAGGTATTTTGTTTTCCTTCCTGTAATCTCTAATTTGTTTGTCTTCCTATACTCTTCTCCCATTCTTCCCATTTTTCCAGCTCCTCGCCATCTCATTGCCTCACAGCATAATATTAGAAAAAAGCATACCCTAGGGGGCCGGGGATTAATCTTTTATCCTATGTGTCCACTCCTACACTCTTTTATTCATCCATCTATCCATTCAGATTCATCAATCCATTCTTCTACTTATTCAATGGATTTATCCTCAGCCATCCATCTGTTCCATCGTCACTCAGCCATCCATTCGGCTGTTCATCTACCCATTCATTTATCAAATACTTATACTACTGACCTACTCAAACGGTGATCCACTTAACAACTGTCATAGTGACCCAATGATCCATTTCACCCACCATTGATTATATTGCAATAATTTTATGATTGGACCCTAAAAATTGCAGGAAAAGCAATTTTGGTGTCAAAAGACTGAAAAAAATGTCCACAACTATACGAAAAGTTATACAAACTATACAAAATCCATATTGCGAAATACGTTGAAAAAAAGGGGAACAATTTTTGTACAGGGTAAAATATAACAATTTATTCGCATGTAGTTCAAGGATTTTGTTTATTGTTATGACCTATAATTTTAGCAAAGTAAGCTCATAACAGTTCCAAGTCATTCTCGGGTAAAATTGACAGAATGGTCCGATTTTGTTTTATGGCTTTAAATTGTTCGTTAGGTCATACAAAATAATATTATGATTCTAAGTTTGACATGTCATTTTAGCCCTGTATCCTAACAAATAGAGGTTCCACCTCTTTAATTCTAGCCATCTTTTGCTAATGTTATTCGAAGAGGTTCTAAGATGTACAATTATGAAGAAATATATTTTCTTGCAATTTATATGAGATTATGCCATTATTTGTCTTATTTTGACTGACCAATTTGTTTTTTACATTTACATCTTTGCAGGTAACATTGAGACACTAACAAGAAACAAGAAACGGCGGCAAGAACTATTGGTGTATACTCACCCATATGACTAGAGGGGAGTTTGTAGTAAACTATTATAGTAGATTAAAAATTACGTGAGACTCCTTACATATATGTGCGAGGGTGATATTGATAATGGGTTCAATCCCGGCCATGCAGAGACTTGGCCTTTGTTGCCATAACAAAACATATTTTGACCATGGTACAAAGTTCCTGTACAAAATCGGCTTACTGAAAACCGGTGCATTCAGTTATGCAATGTTCTGCTAATGATTGAAGGACTTATGTCAAATCCGTTTTGCGCTAATCTCTTAATACAGGGTTGGCCCATTTTTTGATGACCAAATAAAAACTTAGTTGTGTTTTGTGTGCATCGATATAAGAATTCATTATTTCTCCAATTCTGTGATAAGGAATGATATTTTGCAGTGTCAAAGGTAAGTTATGTTCAAATAACAACATTTAATGAAAAAAATCCAGACACTTCAATTGAAACAGCCATCTATCTTATAGATGTGAAATGTATTTTAGGTTAACATTTATTTACTAGCTACATTACAATATATATTGTATGAGTATCATAAACTTTCTTACCTGTGGCCATTAAAATAATTCCTCTTACCTCTCACGGTGAATGGACAGACCTAAAACTTTTAATGAGGTCTCACTTATTTTGAAATCTACTATAGTTCAATTAATTTGCATTATCATTCTTATTTAAGAAGATCGTTCATGCTCCACTACATCTAAGCTTTGACACCTTTGGCAGTTTGTATGGACCCTCTGTATCAATGCAAGGTAGTTAGTGGTTTCAAATTGTGGTGTCAATTTTTTAATAGGGACCACTCTAGGGTTACACAGGGGTCAAACTTTTAAACTACTCCAAACATGAAACATTTTCCTTATTGTACGTCTAGTCATAAGGCTTCATAAGATGTATAATTTGTACCATGTATGACCATTGGTTTTGGAGTTATAGGGTAAAAATAGCTAAAATTGAAAAAATGTCAATTTCCATTTGTACAGGGCTCAAAATCAGAGGTTGCGCCAATTTTGGTAAAAAATGAAAAAAATCCCCTAGCTCAATAAGTCAAAATAAGGAATAGTTTGTAGCATCTGTGATGCATAGTTATCATGTTATGTGACAAAATAGGCCACAGGGCAACATAATGCAATTGGAATTGACCTTCTTTGACCTTTATCTCGGTAAGTAAACATTTAACATAACCAAAACTATACTTTTTAGGAGTCCTCTTTCCTCGGGCAATAATTTGCAAGTATTTAAAATATAATCAGAGCAACTTACAGTGTTGACCTCTGTACAAATTGAGATTTACCTTTTTACCATTTTAGTCCTTTTTACCCTGTAACCTCAAAATCAATACATTTTTTTAATCCTTATGACTAGACGGACAATATGGAAAATATTTCATCATGTTTGGAGTACTTTAAAAGTTTGACCTCTGTGTAACTTTAAATTGGCCCTTATTGAAAAAGTGATACCACAATTTGAGACCACTATCTTGCATTGATATAGGTTATACACCACTAATCTGGCTGCCGTAAGGATCAAAAATCTTGGGTGGACTACTTTCTTGCATGGCATCTGGAAAAAGTGCTTTAAAAGGTTTGAAAATGCACTAGTTATATTTAGAAAGTGATGAAATTTCATGATTGACATGGTAGACTTGTATGTTTTCTCAAACTAACTGGCATTGGACAGTGAATTTGAAGCAATTTACTGCGCGGTCATCAATTTCACATCGATTTGCAAATTACAAGCTTTGGCGACTATAGAGAATCTTGGGTTGCCGGTCTGACATCGAGCGAGTTTGGTGATTCGTAACTAAAAAATTTTGGGGTGATATTGTTGTAATTCCTCTGTGAGAGTTTTAATGTGAAAGAAACATGCTCAAAGTTGCCATTTTTCCCATAGACTACTGTGTATAAGTGAGTTAGTGGTGTGTATAGAGGGTCCATACTAACTACCAAAGGTGTCAAATCTTAGATGTAGGCGGGAATGAATGAACTCCTTAAATAAGGACCCTAAGATATTATGCTCCTCCTCTATTAAAACGGGTGTCAAAGTTATATATGTTGTAACGATTCAATCGAGTTTAATAAACTTGAAGAGTATGCCATTTTGTTTGTTTCAACACAAGGATTAAATTGCTGTTTGCCAATTCTCCGTTGTGTAGTTTAGGAAATATATTAGAAAATAGAGTAGATTTAACATATCCGATTGTCTTTAAGAGGTCAAAGTTTCAAAATACATAATACGCATATTCTAACTAATATATCAACCTATTCCTCTAGTCACAAGAATTTCAAAAGGGGATAGATTGCGATATGTACGATATTCAGATAAAAATTTGTAGGGTAAATTAGGTCAACGTCAATTAGAAACAATGGCAGTGTCATAAAACTTTTTAATCTGTGTGACAAAACAAGTAATTTAGTGCACTTTTTTGTAGTATGGGTAACTTCTCAATTTTGACCCATGTACTACCACAGACAAGAGCATAATTGACCTCTAACCAGTTTTGTTTGTAACTCTATAACCAGATTATTGCAACTATATAAAGGTGTACTCAGAGATTTTGAAATATATTTGTTTAATTAATTAAAATAGTAATCTAGAACTAAAGATAATCACCTAAACGGTTCAATTGCAAAGTTTGAGGTGAAATAGAGTTTTGGTTTTGATGTACTGAACGTTGCCGTGTAGCGGGTTGGTACATTTTGTGACCCCACTTTGCCTGCTCCCAGTTGAATTCAGCAGCCTTGACGGAATAAAATGCAGGGGATGCTGTACGTTATTCCGTCAAGGCTGCTGAATTGAACTGAGAGCAGAAAAAGTGGGGTCACAAAATGTACCAACCCCCGTGTAGCATAGGACTGTGTATAACAAAATTTCAGGATCCGGAGTTTTGTTACAAAGTTGTGATTTTCTATTTAAAAAAAGGACATCGCTTTTGACCTATCTATAGTTGGCACTACTTATTTCCTGATGTTTTAAAAATTAGTTAACTTTGGATTTGTTCGTTTTCCTTATTATGCTGTATATTCGTATTTTACTTGTTGTAAGACGCTGTGTTCTCTGCAGAGCGCCATATAAATGCATTTTATTATTATTATTAATTATTATCATTATTAGTATTGGTAAAAGAGTATCTCGGCATGGTTTTTGATCCATATTGATTTTGATCCGATAAATTTTGAAAGTTTTCGAATTTACATTGTATTGCCCAGGTCGTGCTCTTTCATTTAACATCTCGCTTGTAAAAAAGCATGCAAAAATGGCTGAGATAGAACGCCAGAAATACGCAAACCCCAAAACTAAAAAGTTGCACTTTATGGAGTTTTCAATGGTCAGTGTGGTACAACGCAAGAATCTGTGTGTATTGATTTTACACAGAGAGGGTTTCTGACTGAATGAGCGAGAAAGCCTACCTGCAATATTAATTGTGGTCTGCAGGTTAGTGTCGCAGTACACTGCAATGACCATTGAAAACTCCATAAAGGGCAACTTTTGGTTAGGGATTTTGCGTCTATCGAGCGTTCAATCGCAGCATTTTTTGCGCGTTTTTACAAGGGAGGTGTTAAATGAAAGAGCAAGATGTAAGCAACAAAATGTATATTTTGAAAACTTTCAAAATTATCGGACTTTGGCACAATGCTGATCGAAAAACATGCCGAGATACTTTTTGTGCCAACTGTATTTCACACATGTTTAGTATGTAGGCAAACATTATCTACATGCACAAAACACGATTTGTTAGAAAATTGAGGGCGCCTTCAGCTGAAATCTGAGTCAGCCTAACAAACATTTTGGTCCAAATTTTAAGTTAATCAGATTTTTCTGAATTTTTACCCCTAATAACCTTTGACCTATGATTTCAAGGCATTCCGCCACCTGCATTTTTTTCTACTTTTTATGTTCTATTGCATTTTACAAGTACAAATAAAACAATCATTTCTGTTGCAATTTCATCCAAGTTAGGGCACTTATTTTTATTACTTGACTGATTTATAATGTAAACAGACAATAAATCACTATGAGTTACAATATGCTCATCCACCAAGGATACAGTTCAGTGGGTAGTACTTGTACATACATTGAAATGAATTGAAATTGTGGTGTTCTGGGTATCATATATCATACCCAAAAACCAGGGGGTGTATTTTCTAAATACACTGGTGAATGGAAGATACTGAACTGTGCCAAGGAAATTGAGATTTTACTAGCTCATAGTGAATAGCCATGGATAGTGCATGTGTTTTGGATTTAGCAGCTATCATTGAGGGTCAAACAATACCCTCACCTGAACGTATAGAAATTCTATACGTTCAGGTGAGTTGCATTGCTTGACCCTCAATAAAGGTCCATCGTCCAGGTGGATGCATAATTCAGAGATCACTTCCACCTCAAAGACGGCTGCGAATCCCACTCTTTATTAAATAACAAAACGACATATTAGACATACCGCCATCAATCAAAACACATGGTAATAATATGCCGCAAAATCCAAGTCTGTCCTGTTACAAGTAAAAAAAAATACACACAGATTTCGTCCATTAGGAATAACACATTCCGTCTTTGGTGACCCCAATTCAAATGGGGTTTGCCTGTTTTGAAAACTAATAAACAATACTTTTTAAATAATAGAAATACTTTGTAATAAATGTTTTATGAAAGACCTGAGATGGGGCTCTTTTTAGGGTAAAATTTTAAACGACCAATCACAAAACTTGCGACAAGACAGACCCACAATGGCGAGTGGGGTGAGCAAATGCGGCTAGCTTTACAACAAACACTGAGTTCCCAGGTTCGATCCCCGGTGTCATATAATATCCCCAAGTGTCCGTGTGACTGAGTGTTCCACCACCCATCTTTTATTGTGTTCTCCCTTGATGCTGTATCCATGATTTGTCTCGACTGGACCAAATGGCATCGTCTTCAAGGTCACAGTTTAATTCCGTACATGTTGCTAATGGTAGCTAGGACACTCTCTCTGCATAGGGACTCTCATTTCTTTACACCACCGGTTCGGAACCAAGGCTTCACTTTTATTTTCGTTTCCATCCAGGTTCGTTCTCAGCAAATTTTTCCGGTTTCCACTCCCCTTCCCCCTCGGCTTCTAAAACTTGGCTTTTTTCCCTCCCAAATAAAGTAGTCCATATATGATAACATACGGTCTAGTAATACGCCATAAAGCACCCGGACCAATGAAAGCCTTTTCTTAAAAACACTTAAGTGCATAACGACGTCAGTAAAACTAAGACCTTGTATATACATTTCAGTTTTTTACATACGGACTACAAGTATGGATGTGCAGCACCACTTCACACAACTAACATTGAAACATTCGACCGAGGCAATGGAAAAGTTTCACATCAACCTTGGGTATATGAATTTTCCGTATGCATGGCCACTGTCGGCATGCATTCTGTGATATTGGCATTGGCTGAATCTCTGACAATTAAAGACAATTAAAAATGGGTAAAATATATGCATCACAGTTACATAACCATTATAAAACCGCTATGTATACGGAACTTTTTGAACAGAGTTCTCATGAACCTTTGTACGTATGTGTGGTATATTGAGTCATAATACTTCATTATATTCTGGCTTGTTTCATAAATCACTGTGATTCATAATAGTGACAGCATTCTGGGTTTTTATAATCATGACTGTGACACTAGAATTTCCCGTTTAGCTACATAAAACACATGTTAACGTTGATAAATTTTACTGACCTTTAAACTGTGTAATCGAAGATTGTCTTTAACAACGAATGCCCAGTGGTATTTACCATGTGTATTTTTGATTCAAGTCATCGTATTACATAATGTCATCAGCCAACATTAGGCCTATCATTCTTCTAGACTGGTCCATTTCTTAAAAAGAAACTAGTCGAAGGCATTTTTGAGGAAGCAATTGAAATAGTGTTTTCTTAATAATCAACTTTTATGCCGATTCTCCAAATCTTCCGGTCCCCAAACCTAATTTTTATGAGAAGTGTGCCTAATTTACATTACATTACTGTCAACAGGTCCTATACCAATACCCCCCATGAGGTGGAGCAAAAGTGTTACATATTCTTCAAACTACCAAATATTACACCGTTTCATTCAAACACGTAATGAGAGTAAGTCATCAATTGTTTTTGAGATAACCTATAAAACTATATATTGATGTAAAGCTAAAATGCAATGAAACAAATATGCAACTTTTATGTTCATATACAGGGTGCCACAAGGTGTCATAATAGGATGGAAAAGTGACATTTGGATGTTAAAAGTACATTCTTGGCAGTCCTAATTTGTTAACCTTCAATGATCATCTCATTCAACTGTTTGTATGGGTCAAAATAAATGCCACATAAATAACAACAAAATGAGAGATTTATTTTTTCTTAATACATGGCAGGGTACAAGATTAAAACACATCAAATCAAAAGCCCCCGAATCTCAAATATCCCCCCTATACTATAACACATGCCTCATCCGTAGGCACCTCATCCGTAGAGGCCACCACCCTCTCTGACCCTGACTGTACTCAAAGTACGACAACTCAAAAAGTAAAAATAACACAAAATTGAACGTCTGCTAACCATTTTAAGCTAGATAATTCCCTTTAAATAAATAATAAATCAACTGAATACCTAACTTGTCATGATACAATACAATGTTTAAAAATATTTGTGAAAATGTCACGCCCACCCTCATTTTGTAAACCCAAACTCATGGCGCATGACCATACTAATTTAATGCCTTGATCCTGAAAACATATAGACAACAAGCATGAATATACTAGGTCTTTACAAAGCCTTAAATCTTGAGTTATGTACACAAATGTCAAAATGGCAGCCCATTTTGAATTTTTAATATGCAAGAACTGTTAATTTGACCTATGCTTAACTAATGATCTAATTGTATTCTCTTGACCATGAAACCTTTTTTATCACACAAGAATGAATCATTACAACCTTAATATGTGGTACCTGGGGGTTTTGACCCGGCAAAAATTGTTATTGAGCTGATTTTTGCACCAGAAAGCCAGAATGCATCGATACAAAAAATATCCCAAAATCCCCATACCTCCCCCTTTGGGAAATATTTTATCCAGATGGCCGCAAATTAGCTATATCTCAGCTTTTAAATAAGAATGTTTTGATGATGTTACTGTTTTTGAATATGTTTGGGGTCAAAGAATCCAATTATGTACAAATCTAAATCACTTAGTACTTCCTTCACGAGCCAAAAATCTAAATGGCCGCCATTTTATATAATGAGCTATATCTCCATGTTTTTAATATGTTCTTGAAGTTCAAGATCAGTTTTTGGTTTAAATCTAAATCATTGCTTTTCCTTATCAAAATCCAATGGCCCACAAAATGGCTGCCAATGTGCTGCCATTAATATAATTATCTTCTCACTGACAAATACTTCTTTGCAGTCCTCCTGCAAGGAGCTCGTCAAACGTGGCATATTATAGGAACTGTTGATTTAATAAAAGTCCAAATCCCGAAAAGGGATTGTTCTAATTACCAAATAGTGAAGTAATTTTTTTAGTTCATCTTTCGTCCTATTTCGAAAGAATGACTTGGGGTTATGTATTTTTTTCAAACTTAATCCCAATGCAATTTCCCAAAACTGCACAATAGACCAGTACGCCCGCCAATATAAGACTCATTCGAAGATGGTTTTAATATAATGCATTTTCGTATACTGTTCACAATAACGCAAGATTAATTATAGGCCTCACAGCGTACTTCTTGGCCCAGAATTGGGCATAGAAACAATAGGCCCATATATATTTCCTATTTTTACACCCACTTACGCAGAATGGAACTGTAAGTGTGAAAGAAATATCTAAAAGATAATCCCAGAAATGGGGAGAAATAACATCTGGGTTTGAAAACACCTCAAGACGACTTCTTATTACATAATTCAGGGTCCGTCTTTTGTACCCGTCCCTTTTACAAAATTTCTCTTTCTTTAATTTATTCTAATTATTTATTCACTCATTATATTTAATCATTGATAATTATTTCTTGCATTTTATTATTCGCGTTAATTATATTTATTGGATATAATTTATTTATTTGTTTCTTTATCCCTCTTTTTCCTTGTTCGAGTGAGATAAAGCAAATTATATGTATGGCGGCCCTTTGAATTTCCCACATAAGGAAAACATGGATGATTTTATATTTAGAGACTAAGTCCATCCAAACATCTACTTGCGAAGCCAAGATATAGCTAATTATATGCATTTCAGCCATTTTGGCGGTCATCTTGGTAAAAATTTCCCCCAAGGGGATTCATGGGATTTTGGATAATGTTGTTATATGATTATCGGCATGTCTGGTGAAAAAATCCATCTCAATACAATTTTTTCCACGTCGTATGTGTATTTCTTCTTCAGGGATTATACTATAACTCTTGATTGTGCCAAAATGGCCGACAATGGCGGCCATTTTGAATTATGCTAATTAGGCAACATTTCCTCTCAAATTCCAAGCTTGGGGACCAGCAAATTGAAGAGCAAAATGTTCTCTAAAAACCAAACCACTAACCCAATTGCCGTTTACGCAAAAATTCGTCTATTCTGAAAACGGACAAGGTGGTTAAGAGCCGTTGATACTTTACCTCATCTGCGCTGCGGTGCCGATATATCAATTACTTTCATCGCAAACACCGCAATGCGCCGCAATCCAGTTAAACTTATTTTAACTTCATCATCGCCGTAGCGCAATGCGGTCTTCTGGGAGAGACTGGCATTGCTGGTAGCGGTGACTCAACCGCAACGCAGATGCTGTAAAGTATGAACGGACTTTAATGGGGTGTGGGGGTGGGCCCGATTTCAGTCAATAATTGTTCTGTCTTGATAGAATGGCCTTTACCCCCAAAACCCCATATGTAAAGTCCCCTCTTGCGATATTTCAAAAGTTCAAACCGTTTTTGAAAGTGCAGCTAAAATCGTGATTTTATCGTTATTTTTACTTCGAAATGTCGGGATCCCAACATCTATGCACAAAAATCACCAGTACTTAAAAAATTGTGTATTCTCAGAATTTACAACTGCAGTAATTTTACTAAAAAGTTTTCAACAAAATAATGCAAAAAAGACTTTCTACAAAAAATTTAAGGCGTTGCTTGTTTGAATCCTTAAGAACCAAGTACTTCGGCAAAGATTTAGGGCATTGTTTGTTTTACCTCTTTCAGGTATCTTTATTCTTTTTGATATGAATTCATAATAAAGTATCATAATTGCATAATATTGGTGTAAGGTAATGTCATAATCCCTTAATAAATAAATGCCGGAATGAAAAAAAAAAGTTCCGTATGCTCTCTTATCATAGGCCTAGGCCTTATTTTTAAGTCTAAGGGCTGATATTAGGGACACAACCACTTGGGATTTTAAAAAAATCTTTAAACATTTATGCAAACTTTTTAAACCATTTAAATCGAATGTCAGTCTAATATAATCTACGCGTCAACATAGATAAATACTTTTTTGTTTTAAATGAATATCTTTCAGTCAGAAAATGACCGCTATATTATTGATAAAATAAAGTGAACGTTTTTAATATCTTCTATGATTGCTGCATTTTTATCAGTCACGAGAAAAATATCAATCTTGGTAATATATTACATAGTGTGTCTTGAAATAAGTAGCCAATGATCTAGCCAAACTTTTACGCTATATTCTTATCAAATATCCGCCCCACGTTTTTATCGAGTCTGTTACTGTGGCTTTTCTACTGGACACAATATGTAATCCGATTTCCTGATCAGGAGTACCCTTAGACCTTCCTTAGACACCTGTTTTTTTATTTATTGACTTCGCAAGTCATACAAGCCCATGCCCATTAACGTCACACAATGCCGAGCAGGCGACTCCATATGCAACATTTATTAGTTAATTCTGGCTGATAATGCAATCTATATTGCAGTAATATTATTTCTTTCAGACCGGAAAGACATCTTTTAAAACACTACTTAATTAAAAATTAGCCTGTTAGTACAACTTTTAAAGGTTTATTTGTAAGGACTTAATATTAATTATTTTAGATTTTAAGGCCAAAAAGGTTTTCGCCCTTAAAGCAGAGTCCTTTAATTCTTGATGAACGGCTGACTGGGATTCCCCCTACGTTAAAAACCTGCTTACCTTTTTAGTTCTTTCTTCTTGCGTATGAGCAGCACTAGATATAATATATTGTAACCCGGTGGAGGCCGCTCACTGTTGATTGTTTTGTTTGGAGAAGTCTATGTCCACCGGGGGCGAAAGGTAGGGCAGTCATTGGAATGCGATCCGCAGTCTGTGATGGAGACTACATTGGCAGGCTAGGGATGATCGCCCCCCCCCCTGATATCGCCCCCCTCCCCCCCATCGGTGCATATTTCTATTGAAGCAACTACTCCTGTGCGAATCCGGTTTAAAGGTGACCCCTTCCTTGCGTGGAAGATTAATACCAGGTGTGGTTCTGGCATAGGTGTAAATAGTGAGTTGGTCTGGTCTTGAAGTAATCTAACCAGCAGTGTTCCATGTTTGTAATATGTTGAAATGGGGAACTGGATATTTTAGCAACGTGTCGACAGAAAGTTCGACTAGCGCAGTCCCTCTGTCTGCCCGATCTGGTTGTCCACAGAGCCTTATTCACCATTTTTGTTGCGTGTGGTGTTCTCTCCGAAGCAACTGCAGGTGCACTGCCTGAAGCACTGGTAGCAACTCAGATGGAGTGGGAAGTAGGCAGCCAGCAATGGTTCTAATGGTCTCGTTGATGTACTGTGTCCATCTTCTCTGTGTGAGAGCTGTTGCACCAAGCTGGGGCGGCATACTCAACAGCACTGTAGACCCGCGCCAGGGCAGTGGTGCGTAGTAGAGTGTTGGGGCTGGCACCCCATGAGGATCCAGCAAGCCGGCACAGTAGGTTTATTCCTCGAAGATACCTGGGCACATACTGACTCTAGGTGCTGCCGATAAGTAGTCTGCTGATCAAGCTTTACTCCCATAGGTTGGTGTAGGATGTTTGGCAGAGGCGCTCCATTGATGTTAATTTTGAAAGCTGGCGATGAGCCCTCTTTGGTGGTGAGATTACAGGCAGTAGCGGCGGGCTGCGGACTTGGCTTCGCTCAGCTTCAGTCTCCGGTCTTTAGATATGCTGCAAGTAGGGCCACATCTGCAGTAAGTGTACTTTATACTTTCTACTTCTGTCCAGCTTCTTTCGCGAGTGAAGAAGAGCAAGCTCGTCGGCGGGGCGTGCCAATTGTCTGATGTTTGAGATAATAGCTGATATACGAATTGAAACAGCATGGGGGCCAGTACAAATCCTTGTGATACTCCGTTCCGCAACGACGCAGACTGCTCTGCCCACCCCTGGTCTTGAGAACAAAGCTAACGGTTTGCAAGAATATTACATATGAATAGTACACAAAGGCAGATAGGGCTCGACGACGGGCTCCATCCGGGTCAGGATCTTGAAGGAAATACACTGACAGTAGTGATTTGGGCGGTAGTTCTTATGGTTCTCGACAGGCTGTTTGGTTTTGGGGAATGCGATGATAGTAAGACCCTCCTTCAGATCTTGGGTAAGGACTTGTTGGTAGGCAACATGTGTAGAACTCCTGAGCCATTCAAGACATCTTGGCCACAGTGCATCAGGACTCCGCTGTATGGTATCAGGCCCCTGTGCCTTTCCACTCTGTGTTGGCCGATAGCAGAGGTGACCTCATTCTAGTGGAAGGATGTGAAAATGACCCTTCCCGCCGGGGCTCGACGAATTCTGGTGATCTCGTTTTTAAATAGATCGATTTGTGATCCTTCAATGTCCTTGAAAGGGCCATTTGCGAGGAGTTGCTCAATCAACGATTGAGTTGGCAGAGACACTGGAACATTTCGGATGGTTTGGAAACTCTGCCGGTCTTCCTGCTGGAATGAGCGAAGTCGATTCCGGGGCCTTCTCCTCACAGGCGCCGGCACGACGTTTCCTTCCAAGCCGTTTGTGCAGATTGAGAGCCTTGAATGAGCCTATTCCCCAGGTTCAAAGTTCAAGAGATCATTGTAAAGATTACCCACTCCTCATCCCAGGATGAGATATATCTTGATCAGCTAATGATAACACTGAAAAAAAAAAAAACCCTTACTGTCACTCACTGTTTTGTCTTTATGTTTTTATATTTTTTATCATGGCCCTGTCGAGTACAACAACCTGAATGGCCAACATGGAAAACGTGCCCTATTGGGAACAGGAATCATCGTGTCAGTCAAATGGCATCTCTGTGCTCCAAGTGAACGTGAAAGGATCACTAGGGCAACGATCAACATCATTGAACATCTAACACAAACGCACAAAGTCACTTCTCTGCGATATTCTCCTGTCAAGAGGAACACACGAACTGAACAGTTCGTTCCTTCTGAAAATTTGTGTCTGTACACCCGATAGCGCTACCATGGATTGCCACCTTTGTTGAGCAAACAGCTCAATTGAAACAGTCGCAACCTCAACTGCAGACTCCACCCTGGAATGGGCAACGACCCAAATTGTAGGTGTCCACTTTCACCAACGTCTACAAGCCACCAACCCGGCTTACAGCAGATACTCCACCTATTAAGGTGCACCTTGATCTCGCTGCGACTTCAAAAGTCATAGCATTACTTGGTGCTACAGGAATACCAACCCTGTCCGATCCACCCTAGAGGTGGGCTTCCAACTCCGGCGTACAACTTTTGCACGACCCCAAGCAACCAGACAGTTTCTACTCTGGAAGGTGGCACACGGCCTACAAAATCCCGACAATTGCTTTTGCAAACATGAACGCATTTCTGTTCACCGTACGGTGTTCTCGACAAGTCCCCAACATAGACCATGACTAATTGCTCAGGAGAGCCTTGTTAAGCCTATATCAACAAAGCCAGTGAAAAGGTGGAACTTTTTAGTTTTGTGAAATATATCGTTGCACAGCAATAACCCCCGGCTGATAATGTGATCGAGCTTTCATTTTTTTCCGGCTGGCAACAGTGAATGTGACCCGAAGAAATATTTGGGTTTTATTTTTTTTTTAGGATTTGCCCTTCATAATTTCCACCAAAAGTCCATTTTTTATGTCCTGTAACTAAAAAGAGTCTATAAATTTATAATATGGTTCATGAGTAAATTTAAAATCTGTAGCATAAGGTCACGCTTAAAAAATACAATTAGGAGGATTTTTCTATAAATTTTTTTGTTTTGATGAAAATGATAATGACGGTAAATAAACAACTGTGACCTCGAGTTTTTAACCGATGACCTCTTGAAAATCACAATTAGCATAAAAAAATGGCATGTCACTTTTCAGAATTGCCATTAGCCGACCTTGAATTTTTCTGAATACAAATATGATCACTATTATATCCAAGGCACTCTAAATCAGCAAAATGAATTTCACTCTTAAAGAGTGGACATTTTCACAAACTATACCTTTTGGGATCCTTATGATTAACTATTAACTTGGTATCTTTTAAACATGATTGGATCAATTTCAAATTTGACCCCTGTTATTGACCCTTTGACTCCCGAAAAACCAATTTCCTCCACCCCCTAAATAACTCACTTTTTTGGTAAATGTTTATTCCTTTACCTACCTAAACAAACATCAGTTGAAATCACTTCTTTAAAAAAAATTCACAGATTTGCTAAAATATGTTTATTTGAGTGACTAAAATGAATAGATACCTCACTCGTGTTAGCAATGATATTCTTCCAACTTGTAAAAGTTGTTTATTGTGGCACTGGTATGCTAAAACATTCATTCGTTTCAAACAATAACAATAAGCCTGTAAGAAGTTTTTCTACAATTTTTACATAAAATATTGCTCAAAATGAATGGATCAGTAAAAAAACTTTTATATGGATCTACAGCATGTTTAAACATTTTTAAACAGATTTTAAATAAAGAGTTGTTTTGCCATGAAATGTATTGCACAGATGAACTTCAACAGATGAACACTTTCATTGATTATGACATTTTATAAAACAAAGTAATAATTGGCTTTTTTGAATATTTACAATGTTTTAAATAATCTATAAAAATTTAATTAATAGACTTCACGAACTGTGTCATCGATTCACTGAATCCGATTATCTGCAATTTGACGCTTGTGAAGCAATGTCAGAAGGATTGATCACAGATTCAGACAAAATAATGGAACTGAAAACCCAGCTAACTGTGTAAAATCCATTGAAATAGGTAAAAATGGAATCACCGCGAAAATCTATCAGATCTACCTCATGTTCCTTCAACCAAATTCCTTTATTTTTTTTTCAGCATGAAATTCCGAATATATGCCGATCGTGAAACATCGACTGCGTCAGGGTCATTTGTGTTTTTTCAGCCTTTTTTTTTTTGATTCCCTCTGTATAAAACACGTAGGACCAACGATAAAACACGGACAATGAGGACCAAACGAGGACAAGGACCAACAAATACACTAGACGGGGGGACGAAACAAGACAACAAGAATAAACCTCTGCTATTTTCTATTTTCAAGTACAAAAGCCAAAAGTTGAATGCAAAAAATAAAATGTTATGGAGAGGAGATCACATGTTTTTGAACACAGATTATGTAGTTTTTAATTGGTTTAAAAAGAGATGGAAAAGGCTTTTTAAAGGTGAGCAGTAGGTTTTCGAAACATAAACCAAACTAGGAGACCTTGAGAACTTGGTGTGTTATTGGCAAAACATGTCGTTTTCCTTGATGAAGAAAGTCTTGGTCTATCTTTGTTGATGAGGTGCGTGATACAAATTTTTTAAAAAGTCATCAGGAATGAGGTCAGTAGGGTGGAGATGCATGCCGAGATGATATGTCAATCTCTTCCCGTGGGGGGGGGTAATTCGACTTTGGGCATTAGGGATTTCCAAACGTTAAGTTGTGGAGAATTGCTTACCTGCATTTACTATGGCAGTCTCGGGGATCCATTGACGATCAACAAAATCATCTCTTAAAACCTTTGTTCAAAGATCTTATAATATCATATATTTGGAAAAGATATTACTTCAAAATCCTTCGGGTTTAGTGGATTCACCCCTCTACAAAAGAGTGTAATTTCCAATAACGGTCATTTAGATTTAAATATGCGTGACGCCACGCGAAAGGACTAAGTCCTTTAGTCAAGTCTGTGTGTACCGTTGATATGCGTAAGAGCGCCCCCTAAACCCGTAGAAAAGTCTTTGAAACAACTAGCACCCGGAAGTGGAGCGGTTTTGAATTCGCTGTTGCTGTTAGGGAGTGCGGGTGATTTCTTGCATGTGCCCCCCCCCCCCGGAATCTTCCGTGTTTGGGGTTGTTGTTATAAAAGAAGTCGGGTAACTTTGATGTCTTATTGCGTCCAAGTAGATTGTTAAGAACTTGCCACCCTTTTTTAAGTATTGTTTTTATCTTTTTCAATTTTATTATATAGTTATGTATGATATTTTTTACTGAGTCGAAGTAAAAGATTAAGTTGATTGCGGTAATTATTATATTTCATTTTAATTGATAGGTGTCGGTTTAGCGATATAGTTTTTATATATTTGTTTTAAGTGATTTAATTAGTGAATAATGAAGAGTGTTCATTTCACCCGCTGAGGGAAGAGCTGGGAAAATACAAGCATGATTGGTTCCATGACCTTACCTATAACAATGGCAGTATTGATTGATACCGTAGCAACCACACAGAGAAGTTGGGCCTAAACATTTGAATTATACTTTTTAAATTTTTGCAATTTGGGATTTTTGAGTTTTTTTTTAAAGCGGCATTGGCACATTGTCAGAAAATATTAAATTTCTTCAATTTGCTCGCAAATGATAGTCTAGGCCATTGGAAGAATAGAAATATATTTTAAACATAAAAATAATATACCCAAAAGCAGATAGAGACATTAATAAGAGGCTAAAGACATCCAGATAATTTGTAGGCTAACTTTTGAGTTTGCCGTAACTTTAATCAACAAAAGCCTTGTCTATTACATGAATATTATAGACTCGTACTCATTGATATTAAAACCACAAAGGTCACAGACCGGTCAAACAAGGTGCATGCCGTGAGAATCAACTCTGACGTGTGTTTTCTTGTGTTACACGCCATTTCCGCATCGTCTGCTGAATTCATGTCGCCGGCGACATTAATTATAAAATAGTCCTGTTTACCCATAAGCGCGCTGATTTGGGCTTAATCAATTTCGGTGAGGGCTAATGTATATAAAAGCTTTATAACCATGGAAAATGTCAATTTTGAAAAATCTAGAGGGAGCACTATTTTTCAAATTTAATTTTAATGAATTATGGAAGAAAATGGTGTAACTTTTGAAAACTGAGAAAATCAGAGCTGTCCGTTTCTAATAGCTTTATTTGCAGCAGGTTTTTAGCCCTACTTTGCATCTAAAATCTGTATCATTTGATTTGTTGAAAATGATAATTATACATTTATCAACCATCACCGACTTTAGCATGCTAGTTAAGACATATCTATCTGATTACCCGTATTTCAAACAATTACAAAGATGGTAACAACGCGAAATCCAACAAAAATGTACCTTGACCAAATCTAGTTTACACTTTTTTCATAGCGGTCATTCGAGGTCAGTTGATTTGCTGAAAAAAATAAGCAGGATTTGTGTGACCCGCGCTTTAACTGGAATATGGAAATACAATAAAACTTGATCTCGTAAAAGGCCGAAGTAATATTATATTTGGAATATAGTTTTACATCATTTTGGTACCACGAGAAAGCGATGGACACCAATTATTTTGACACATAGGAAGCCTCATATCTTATCAACAGTTTGCCAATGTTCAGTTGCCAGAATCTGTCGGAAAGGGACAGGTCCACGGTTTGTTTGGGGACACTACACGACATCTTAAAATTGAATACAGTTTTAAAACAACTGTTGTCACATAATTATTTCTATCTATCTATTTGCGAAAGTGGCGTGGTCTAGCGGTTAGCAAGCTTACCTCTGGAGCAAAGGGTCCTCGGATCGAATCTCAGTCGGACCACTTCCTGGATTTAATTCGGGAACTCAATTTGGGATTTAATTTGTATAACAGATATTGATTAAAAACTGAATACCACTTTCTCCATGGTTCATTTGAAATGGGCAAATGAGCCATGAAAGCTTGCGCTACCCATCCGGTGTGTTTCGTGTAGTGTATTTGAATGTTGCAATATGGCGCTGTTTAAGCTGCTGCCTCCAAGTTGCATTGTTTCTGTCTAGTAATTATTCAGTTGTAAAGTCTCTAGCAATTTGGCCTACAGGCCACGATTTGAGATTAAAATAAACCTTGATTATTATTATCTAACGGCCGCAGCCGAGATGCCGTTCACCACGTAGCGCCAAATGTCCCTGTTTGTCATTAAGTTGGGGATGTCAGATGGATCCTGCTGGATGTCTCGAGCAATCACATCAATGTAGTTAAGGGGTCGAGGACCCCTTTTTTGGCACGGTAACTTCCAACATGTGACGTCTGAGACTACTTGATCAATCGCACGATGACAGTGACCAGCAAATCGTGCACGGCGTTGGGCAAGAGAAGATGAAATTGGAGTGATATCTCCATATATCTGAGCTTTGGTCTTGTGCTCACGCCAGGATATGTTTTGAACTCGCATAAGAACCTTTGTGTAGGTGCCATCCAGTCTATCCTGTAGTTCTTTCTTCATGGTCCAGGTCTCAGATCCATATAACAGGATACTCTCTACACAGACTCTAAAGAATTTCAGCTTGGTTAAATTGGCGATACCAGATTGCCATAAGTGGTGTAGTTTATTGCAGGCATTCCAAGCTTGTCCTTTTCGTGAGAGGAAGTCTTTCTTGCTGTCGGCAACATAGGATCCTAGATACTTGAAGTCCTTGACCTCTTTGAGTTGGCTACCATCTGTAGTGCAGATAGGTTGATGATCAACTTCCTCGTTGACGGTCATATATTCCGTCTTCTTGGCATTTAGATGTAGGCCGACTTTGTCTGCAGAATTCTCGAGTGTTGTTAGTATATATCTTGTGCACCACATATCAGATCAGCTGTTAGAGCTAGATCATCTGCGTAGTCAAGGTCTGTGAGATACTGACTTTGGTGACGTCTAAACGCTTGGGTTTGATGGTGAGTCCTTTGTCGTTCATGTCAAGACTCTGTCTGAGGATGTAATCAATCACGACTACAAAGAGATAGGGAGCCAGAGTATCTCCTTGGAGGATTCCAGTAGTTGTTAGGAACTCCTTTGTGGGCCCATCCATGGTCTGCAAAAAGCTATATGGGTTATCATACATGATGGCAATTGCCTTGACAGTCTCATCTGGGACACCGTAGTTGGCGAGAATATGCAGCATTACATCCCTCTTTACACTGTCAAAAGCCTTGGAAAATCTACAAACACAATTGAGACTTTTCTCTTGGAAATTCTCAAGTCTTCTATGATCCTTTTGAGGGCAAGTATCTGGGGTAGTGTTGATCTGCCTTTGCGAAAACCATTCTGGTTCCGTCTGAGAATGGGATCTATGTGAGGAGTGATTCTGTTGAGCAGCATAGAGTTGTAGATCTTAGAGGCCAGTGGTGACAGTGTGATTCCTCTGTAGTTTTGGGGTTGGTGGAGGTCGCCTTTCTTTGGTAGATGAATGATGTTGAGAAGGCAGCTGGTTTGTTTCCCATGTAGGTGTTATTACAAAATTCTAACAGTTGATCATGGAATAGTGGATTCTTCCAGATTACTGCAGGAATGTTGTCGGGACCAGGTGTCTTGGTGTTGTTCAGTTTCTTCAGGCAGATCTGAAGCTCATCTATATAGTGAAAGGTCCAGTCTGGATGGGAAGGGTGTCTACTATCTTGCGATTGAAGAAAGGTTTATCTAAGTTAGTGTAATAATTATTTAAGGAATATAAATTTTTTGATATGCTAGGCTAGGCAAAGAAAAAACTACAGATTTTTTTCTTGACTCATTTAGCGCATCTAATATTTGTACCAAGTCCACTCAAATGGTTTCCATTTAAGCTTAGAAATTACGTGCTAATTATATATCATGACACAAAGCGTGTCCTGCTGTCTGACTGTGTTATAGCTATATCCTTGTTCCAGTGTACGATGCGCAAGGCTACTCCACCTTGACTGCGTACGAATTTCGGCGTGCCAGAATTCTGAATGAAAAGAAACGTAGGCCTATATTGTGCATTTCACCACATATTTAAATGGTGTCATGTTTTTTTTTTTACTGGACAATGGTACAATAACCTTTTGACTTATCTTCGTTATATCTATTAGTAGCAAAAAAATCCACCTCCGCGTATTCTCTTATTCCTAAGATACTAGTTGTCGTAATATTGTGACGGCAATGTTAGATTTTTAAGTCTCAACACTAAAGATACTTCTTTCATATAATAGTTGATAGATCTCCGCATTTCTATGGTGAACGGGTCAAAATCTAATTGTTTGCTTTTATCTGGTAACCGTTTAAATTTTCCTTGTGAGTTTTCAACAACACACAATAGTTTATTTTGGTCCACAGGAACACCCAAAAAATCCACAATTTTCTTTAAATTTTCTGAGAGATGTGTCAGTAAGTTTTCATAGTAAACAACCAATATCCTTTGGCTATTCAATAAATAGGCTTTGGGTATATCTCTCCACCAGAGTGACGACCATCTCACGTAAAGTTCCCATTCTGTTAGATAAAGAGAAAGAAGGATAAAACCAATGTAAAAAATTACCTTCTGCACACCACGTAGAGGCCAATCATGAATAGATGGCCTATAAGATATTCAGAAAGTCAAATGCATTTAACTTAATATAAATTATCCCTAACGACCCTAGAGGAAAATATGACAAGCACCGCAAAAAGTGTCGGTGGGTCGGGTGGGTAGCGGTGACAGATCTAAGAGCAGGAGCACATTTCACACTAACCACTGGAAAGCAACCGCTTACTCGGAGTTTCACGGCCTTCACGGCCTCCTACACTAAACTACGATCAATGGGTAACCCGCTCCCCTTCAGACAATAGGTCTTGCTGTTCGTGTTTTAACCAAACGATTGTATCATATACATCTATGGTGTCAGTCTCAGCCAAGCTTTTTCAAGCACTGATCTGGACTCCATAAATAGTCCGAAAGTGCCTACCTAGACATTAGTGACGGCCTAATAATAACAGTGTATTTTCGGTGACTATCTTTGGAATAAAAGTGCTAACCATACGGCGAACGTAATGAACAAAAGCAAGGTATAAACGTGTGAAGGCAACGTACTCGGAGAGGCACGGCACTACACTCACTATGACTCACCTTTTGTTGTCTTTTTTTGTTTAGAGGGGGACATCTCCACACCGGGATGCCCTTAGCCGATTAAATGCACAATTTGCGTAATTTTTCCATAGCAAAACAAAATCGAGCAAAAATGTTCAGATTTGAGATCACTGGGTACGCGGTCCTCAGAAGGATGGGGTTTCATGGTCGGTATTAACCAAAAGAGATGTATACATATACATCTATGGTGTCACGTCTCACGCCAAGCCTTTTTGAGCACTTATCTGTACTCCAATCCTTCTTGACACACATACCCGCAATGGTAACTAAAGTTGTTCTTAGGGCATCGTGACATTAAATAAATGTATGTAAGTGTTGTGCAAATAAGCAAAGCATGGTATTTCAATGTTTAGCAAATCAATTGTAATACATAATTAGTTAATTTCTTTATTGAGGAAAATGTGATAATTGTCAAGTTAATTTTTAACTTAGTGTCTGCCGTTTCATTGTTATGAGTTTATTTAATGGTATCTGGGTGATCGGGATATGTAACATTTTTAACACAATATTAATACATATTAATTGTTTGTATAATAATCATCAGCGCACTTCGTATGGTTATGTCAAATTGCTGCCTATGACGCTTCGGCTTCTAAACATGACAAGCTCAAAAGAGATGCTGAGTGGTGATTGCTGAAAAACTGACTGGTCAGTCTTCCATGACTCAAACGCCAAAACGCCATTGAACTATTTCGTATATATACCTCATAGATAGATCCGTGTGTCATGTATAAGTTCACTATTCGCATATAAAACGTGGTATATACCTTTTTTTGCCGTATAGTAATTTTGGACAGGTATAGTGATTTTTGGACCGGTATAGCAACTCCTTGACCGGTATATTAATTTTTCAGCCCTAGCTGTAGTCTCGTAACTGCGCGGAAACGCTATCTTTCCCCCCTCGATATTAGAAACTGTACCTGAGGGTATTTTAAGAGACGTCGTGTTTGCTTCCGGTCAAAGTGCAATATGAAATGGACACAACAGACTACGACAGACACACAACATCAACAATGGGGATGTTTCATAGCACTGTGTCAGCGGACGCTGTTTTCCATCTTCTAGATGTATGACGGTCTACCACAATTATTAGCAAGAATGCTGACCGCGCTAACACAAAGAAGCAGCTTAATATGCTGAACCGTAAAGGTAGTTTTCTGATTTTTGGTATCGCCGCTGCACGCTTTGGAAGTACGTAATCAAGCCCCCGTTTGATACTTGTTTCGGTCCTCGCCAGGTTTTCATGTCAGGAGCCGTAATCGTAATGGTGAGCTCTATCCGAAAAAGTCTGTGCAAGCCATTGGCTTTGGATTACAACGCCATTTTCAGGGTACACACAACTTGACATCATTAAGAGGAAGATTTATCGAGTCTCATCGATTTTCAAGCTGACCAACGTCAACATAAGAAAGAGAGGGATGGATTTGTGAAGCACAAATGTGTCATCTCAGGCCAGACAGAATTGATACAATCTTCAATTGAATCTTGAAACCCTAAGGCTTTGCAAGACAGGTGTTTTGATATTTTATATTTTTTGCAATTGGGACGGGGAGAACTTGCTAGAATGACGTCCCAGAATATGTTCGAGATCAAGAGAGGATATGGCCGCGACATAACAATGAAAGACAACCCTTAATAAAACAACCGTAAGGATGATTAGAGGCTAAGGTGGACTCATGCGTTGAAATGCCAGTAATGCAAGTTTCCATTTGCGTCGTTCCTGAAGTTCAGAGAGAAGCTCAACCCTAATTGTAAGTGGTTGTGGCAACGACTAAGATCAATTATCGAGAAAAGTGATGAGGACGTGGTATTGCAACGCACCCTGTGGCAAAAACACCTTGGAAATATATGAAACCATTTCCATCCGCAAACTGCAGCCGCCTCTACAACCAACACATTGTGGGAGAGTAACCATTCCACCGCCATTGACGATCAGGTTTTGCCTCCCGCGACGATCATGACTGTCCTCAGGTCACACAGTTCAGAATCCATCTCAAGAATTACAGTAGAACGCGAGCCAAGGTAAAAAGAAGGATATGTGTGACGCTTTGGCTATCGTTGTTGCTCCGCAAGCAGCCTATTGCCCCTAATATTTCCTTCAGATAAAGCGTAAAGCGAGATTTGCCACAAATGTTACAGCATCGGATGAGCATATTACTTTTGATTCTGACTTGCCATGGTTGATCAGATTTTGAGAGATATTGCCGATTTCTCCCCCTTCTCGACCATTGAACATTAAAGCAGCCAGGGAGAGCGTAACCAGTGCTACCAGTTCCAATTCCATGGTGCATGGTAAACATTTATAACGATAAATACTTTTGTTTAAAACTTGACTGTAAATGTTCTACATTGGGCTCTAGATATACAGTGTATATCTGCTTTTGGAAACAATTGCTGTTTTTGAGTTTCAAAATTATTTTGTGGGAGAGTATTCTGCATTCTGCTAATGGATTTTTGCCTGAAAATGTTGAGGAACAGTTTTGAAAAAACCTTATTTGGGGATTGTTCGACAGTGGGTGAATTTGATAACTTTAATTACCAATGATGGAAACTTTAATTAGGAATGACACATCATCTGGAATTGTGATGTAGCTGTAAAATTCAAGAATATGAAATAATCTGTAGACAATTATTATTTGATGCCATTTTAACCAATCGATGACAAAAGTCTATATAGAGTATATAAAACAAATTTAATGCCTTTATTCGGGCCATAGTCAAAACTCCTGACCCTCGGTGGTTTATCTCGAGACCGTACTAGTTTCCCTCCAGCTCAGCTTCGGGAAAATAGTACGGTTCGAGATCACCTAGGGTCAATAGTTTTGACTTTGGCCTCATGGGCAGTCAATTTTTGTATATTACCAAAGAAAAAAGTCCTGTTTACCTATTACATTTTGTCTTGAACGCCTCTTTCGGGGCATAGGTTATGTGCCTCCCAGTATGTAGAGGCGGTAATCGGATATTATTGATTTGAATGGGTCTCGAATGATAGTATGGCCCCATCATATTTCTTCACATGTTCTGTCGTATAGATGTGTTTTCACAGCTATCAGTCTACCACTTTGCCATGTTCTATTTCCCTCATGAAAAACCTGTAAATTTGGAAAGTTAACAGGTGAATTAACATCGGAAGATAGAGACTGTAAAAACGGAAGAGGCGATGGTGTGAAATCTAATTAAAGGTCATGGCCCAGATCAGCTAATAGTCTCGTCCCAGAAGCACAGATTTTACACAGTCGCCCATGGAGGGGGGTGGGGGGTGGAACACCCCCCCCCCCCCCCCCCAGCGATCCTCAAAAAGAGAAGAAAAAGGAAGAGAAGGAGAGAGAAGGAAAAGCGAAAGAGAAAAGAAAGAGGGAAAGGAAAGAGAGAGAAAAGAAAGAAAGAAAAAGGGGAAGTGAAGAATGAAACCAAAAGGAGAACGAATCAAACGCATGAGATTGAACTCAGACTTACATAAATCCAAATTATCACAAATTTGGCTTCCCCTCACAGCCATTAGTTTTGTTCCAAGCCTCTAAACTAACGGTAATCTGAATTGTTAATGTGCCAAACCAGTATTGTGATCAAATGTGTAAAAATCTCACAATTTGAGAAAACACGAGGGGGGAGCCAGGGGCCATTCCCCAAGTTGGGTCTACCAGTATAAGGGGAAATGTTCAGTCGGGGAGCTGAAGTGGTAAGAAAAAAATTGGTAGGGATCATCCCTAGCCCCCAGCACCATAAACTTATATAGGGTTCTGAATGGCTGTCATTGAATTAATTAACTGTACTTAACCGCTGGACTCCGGCAGGGGCTCTGATATGCACCGCATCCGTGATTTAAAGACATGGCGCAAGCTAAAATGTTGTGTATAGTCCCACTTCGGCGGTACAAGCTTATATACAAAGCCCGTATCAGTGAGCAAAGCTAGAAACCAGTCTTTTCTTTGGAATTGGTAACATTTACCCCTCAAAAAGTGGTAATCTGAAGGTTTTGATAAGCTTGAATCCAAGAGCTTCGGGGGCTTCGCCCCCGGAACCCCAGAAGGGCTCTCTCCTGCACCACACCCATTTAAAAGACATTGGCGCTCGCTATATGCAATTCTATTTGGCAGTACAAGCTTATACATGTAGGCTGCCCGTCTCAGTGAGCAAAGTTAGGAAACCAGTATTACAGTGTCTTTATTTGATTGGTTACTATTTACCCTCAAACAGTGGTCATTTTGAAGGTCGGAATAGCTAAATCCAAGCGCGTCAGGGGGCCTCCCCCCCTGGACCCCCGGAGGGGCTCTGCCCCTGCACCCGCCAGGGGGCCTGAAAACAGCGGGCCCTGTAACCCCACGTTCAGGCTTTACGGTTTGCGCCCGTTTGTGTTTCAAGGCACTTGTGTGTGTGCAGTTCAATAACGATCAAGAAAACATGGTCTGTAAGAGCATCTAATTAGGACAATTTTCAAAAAAAACCGGGGCCCTTAAGTGGGCTCCGACGAACCCGTGCGGGCCGTGAGTTGTATGTTTTATTCGCTCACGCGCTTCCAAGGACTCTTACTGCAGCAATTACATTTCTTCACTTTACAACCCCCCTGAAAATGTTCTAGCGACGGCCCTGCAGATTTTACCGGAAGTGGTCAACATTTTAGTATCAGAAGAAAGGTATATTTTTCTTCATTTACCCTGTGCATCTTAGAGCAAAGATGTTGGCCTTTTGAAAGTTATGGAGCGAAAAGGTGTACCCATTTGGTCGACCATATTTAATTTCTACATAGTACTCTATGGGCTTAACAAAATCACGTTTTTAGCTCTCGCAGCAAAAAGGGTTGAAATATCGGCCGCGAAAATTTACAGATAGGGATTTGGAGTGAAGGCCAATCTAGAAGAGCAAACTTCATATCTTAAATCGGGCCATCCCCCTTTAAGCAAGGTTTCATATTTTCATTTACAGCACTATCAATACGTCAACCATGGATAGCGTTAAATTAAAAGCAACAAATTTCCGTATTTAAAACCATACAGCGTGTCCCAAAATGTCCCCCTCATGAATATTGGAAATTAACAGCGGGCGTAAAGGCGGCGGGCCCCCCAGGCCGCCCCCCCGGGAAGAGTGCCCCCACCCCCCCCGACGACATTTGGGCCCAGGACACACATCCGCTGCCCCACACAAATCATGCTAAATAAGCCGGTTTTTAGCCTCTGACCGGCAAAAAAATTGCCTCTTTTTTGTGGTTTTCGTCGTTTTTTGTGTGAATGTTGCAGTTGGCGCTGTATCAGCTGCTGCCTACAAGTTGCATTTTTTTCGGTAAAGCGCTATTTTCTTCGTAGAGCGCTATATAAATGCTAATTATTAGTATTATTAGTACATTATTGTAACAAGTGTCCAATTTGTAAATATAAATTTAGAACGTCCAAACGTTTAAACAATGGAGCTGAATGACTTTCATAGTCACTTTCTGAAATAATTCTTAAATGCCTTTTTTGCAGTTTAAAATTCTTATTAAGATCAAGATAAACTTCATTAGCCCATGCTCCAAACAAGAATACCATAATTTACGTACGGAATAATCAAGGTGCAATATAATGTGAAGAGTACATGCCTTGGAATAAAATGTTTGATCTTGTTAAGTATTCCTATTCCTTTTGAAATGTTTTTGGATATATTATCAATGTTATTTTTCCAGGTTAGATTTTCCTCAATTTCTACTCCGAAGGAGACATCGTATCTGACCATTATTACTGGTCAGTGCAGTAAGTCTGAGACTGAAGCGAAAGAAAGGAGAGAAAACTGTTCGCCCGATTGCTGTTGAAAAGCTGTAGAATGCCGACATCGCCAATAGGTTCCATCTCAAACTTACAAATCCTTTCGAAGTTTTTCAACATTCAGTGGACATAGAACAAGAATGGGACCAGTTAACGAAATGTGTCAATGAAACTCCTGAGGAGGTTATTGGCCACTGACCTCTACACATGGATAGCAGGCTGCCGCATAGTTGAATGGTCGCCGAGTGAAACAACAGGAAGTTGGTTTTTGACCCATACAATATGGCGGAAACAATGCATACACCTGCTGCTGCACACATTCCACACATATGTTCTATTGTTTGACAAGGTGAAGGCCTATGCATTGTTTACCGCCATATTGTATGGGTCAAAAACCAACTTCCTGTTGTTTCACTCGGCGACTCAGACCCGCTATCCATGTGTAGAGGTCAGTGTTCTTGGCAGGCGCAGAGGGTCAAGAAGAGAGCAATGGATTAGTCAAGAAACGTGGCAAAACATTGATGAAAGAAAGTGAAACTTCAATGAGACCAAGCAAAGTCAGAGCAAAACAAACAACGCCAAGCACAGACCTATTCCGCCCTTAATAAGAAAGTAAAATCCCATTGTCGTAGAGACAAGAAGGAATGGTTACAGAGGAAAGAGCAAGAGGCGCAAACGGCAGCAAACAGAAACGACTCAAAAGCACTTTAGAAGATTGTGAAAGCTAATAACTCCAGCTTAGTGCCAATCAAAGATAAAGGATGGCAATCTTTGACATCAGAAGATGATCAGAATGACAGATGGGTTGAACATTTTAAAGAAGACTCCTGAATCATCCCAATCCATCAGCATTTAAAGACTTTATAACCAAGACACCCTTTGGTGCCCCCAACATTGGGAACTAAGCATTTAAGACAATCAAAACTATTCCTTATTTTAATCCTATGAGCTCCATCAATAATTGGCACCGTTTTTTATCCAAATCGGAGTAATTTTAAAATTTGACCCCTGTACAACTGAAAATTACCGTTTTTATTGATTTTTGCTGTTTTTAGCCTATAACTCCAAAACTTTCGGCCGCAGATAGTACAAATTATACCTTTTTGGAATCCTTATGATTAAACTATTAACTTGGTATACGTTTCAACATGATTGGATCAATTTCAAAATTTGACCCCTGTTATTGACCTTCGACTCCCGAAAAACCAATTTCCCCACCCCCTACGATAACTCACTTTTTTTGGTAAATGTTGACACCTTTACCTACCAAAATCAGTTGAAATCAGCTTCTTTAAAATTTGTTCACATTGCTAAGAATATGTTTACTTTTGAGTTACTACAATGCTGCTGATAACTGAACAAATAAGATATCTGGACCTATATCTTGAGGGTTAAGAATCGCGATAGAACAGTCTGTAAGTAGCCAGATATCTCCATGACGTCGCAATATACAAATTAGGGCCACCATTAGCAAAAATGCATTTTTAAGCATATCTCGGCCAATATTTCACATAACTGCCCAAATAAGATGACAAGAGTTATGTTTTAAGGGTCTAGGATAAATAAAAAAAAAATATAAATTACGTCCATGTGTCGCCAACATGTTTACCCGCAAATATTAAGAATATTCTAATTAGAGCCTTCATTGCCGATTAACTCGTTCTGGTGGTGGTTTCAGTAACTTCTTTGGCCAAGTAAATTTAGACTTACAAATCTGTACTTATTAAATACTCAAGCCTTTTCTCTTTAATTCATTGTAGGGGAGAGTCGAGTAATCCCTAACGCAGAGATATAGACCGTATTCAATATGACGTCAGCCACCAGACATGTTGGTGGACAAGATGCATACATTCCAGGACTACAATACATTAAGCTGTCAATCGATCCATGTTTAGCGATTGCACAGGGATCATTGACAGGTGAATGTATTGTAGTCCTGGAATGTGTCTATCTTGTCCACCAACATGGCTGCCTATTGAATACGGTATATTGCGACAGGAGGGAGACCGTGTTACCACCCTATGGTGTTAGCTTCCTTTGGACTTAAAGAGACATGAGGAGATTTCCAGAAAGAAGCGCCCCCATTTTTTGTCGAACCCGGGTTTTTTGTATATTTGGAATGCTTTCCAATGTATTAGATAACACCTGAAGTGAATAAGCCAAATACGCCGTTTTTATGTAATAATATGATGATTTAGTACTTTCTGTCGTGCACGACAGAAAGTCAAAGCACAGTGTTCTATGGGGTCAATTACGATAGTCAGGCAAGTTCAAAACAAGGTTTGTTGTTTTCTTTTGTACTTATTTGTCCAATAAACCTTCGGAACGTTCCTGGTAGGTGGTCTACAATCGATCCTGTGCAATTTGAGAGAAATTAGTATCCTAAAAAAATCTCCTCCTGTGTAAACTGACCAATATGGAAATCTCGCACATTCTCGCGAGAATTACAAAAAACCCACTTTTTAGTGAAAATGAATATTCGGAACATATATTTCTGGATGGCATAACACATCTACAAGAAGAGAGAGAAAGGGGTTTAATAGTTTAAATGTTTAAAATATACTATTTTTGACATACAATACGAACCATTTTCGTAGAGCTCTGTGTCATAGTAAACACTTCCGGTGTAAAATCCAGTAGCTCTTTCAATAAGGTAACGTACCCAAGTATTACCAGACCCCGGTGCGCTAGCCAAAGCGATTAAAGGAAAAGTTCCTACAGGTTTCATTTGGATGTTATTGTTGCATTGGTTTTCTGTGGAAAGAAAGAATACGAAAGTGTATTCAACAAGTTGGATTAAATAGTGGTACCTCA
>JAMKCH010041687.1:0-13258 GCA_023653785.1 Ophioderma brevispina
ACTGGTCGAGACCATTTCTCTTTTAGGGGTGTTATTATGGTAATTTGGGGCATTCCACTTCTCAGAAGGGAAATGCATGTGTTTCAGTCAACATTGGAAAGGAAATCAGGCTACAGTTAGATGATTTATAAAACATAATGTGTTTTTGAATAGACTTTCATATGCTTAATATCAGGGTATGACAATTTACTTGCCAGTTAGAGATAAAGTTGCACCCTTGTCAATCAAGCAATATGGTTTGATAATGCTAAGTTAAACTAATGACATAACACCACCAATTATCCTGTTTACATCAAGTACGAAATCGATGATTGCCAGTGGACACTGGACACAAGCATTTCAGGCTATTCAGTGGTAATTGATTAGTTCAAACAAACTCAATTTTAATTGCTATTCTAGTATGTGATAGACATCATTAAAGGTGCAACGAGAGATTGTGAGGCATCCATATAGTGTATCATATGTAGTGATTTCATATAGATTAGACACTCAAAAGATTTCTTACCTTGTATTTGATTACAGAAATGTCTTAAAAGTGAATACAAAAGTGATTTTTATTTGCTTTCATTTCAACATAATATATAGGCTGATTTTGTATTTGCTCCTATACGAAATTAGATATTTCACAAATTTTGTACCAAAGAAATATTTCTCAGCTTAATCCTTTCAGATGGGTATATTATTGATGAAAAGCTTTGCATCAGTGCAGAAATCAGGGCTTCAATTTTTTTTTTTTTTGATACCTGATATGAGAAATTTCTTGTTGCACCTTTAACTTGCCAACGGTGGTCCGTAGCCATAGTCAATCTTCTAAGACAGTAGTATATTTGTTTGATTGACAAGGCTACAAACTTCATCCTCTAACTGCTAGTAAATCTTAAGAAGGGATAATTCTAAGAACTGCATGTTCTTAACATTTTCAGGGTGGATTTGGATGTGCAGTTACATTTGCTCTCCCCAGAGTGGCTTGTACACATAATTTGTTAAATAAGTTGTTTACTGGCAGAATATTACCTGGACATAAATGTGACAAAGACCTTTCCACCAAACCATTGTCTTTGAACTACAGTATGTTTAAAGGTCCATGGTGCGATTGCTAATAGCCTCGTCCCCAGGGATCCCAGATTTTACTGGAAGTGGTCAAACTTTTGTTATTTGAAGAAAGCTACTATTTTTCTCATTTACCCTGTAAAATCTTAGGGCAAAAGGATGTTTGGTTTGATTGATTTGAGCAAAAATATGCCCCATTTTGGTCAACCAATATTAATATTACGCAGTACTCTATGGGATTACAAAATCACGTTTTTAGCTCTCACTTAAAAATGGGTTGAAATATCGGCACAAACTTTACAGATGGGGTTTTGGAGTGAAGGCCATTCTATGAAGATGAAAAATTTATAGACTTAAATTGGGTCATCCCCCTTTAAATTCATTTTTCATTACCTTTTCAGTGTCAATAGCCAGAAGATTACAGGACCCCTTAGTGGAGTTAGTTAAGATAGAGCCAAAACACATTGGGGTTGGAATGTATCAGGTAAGAATCGGAGAATAGAAATATCTCAGGACTTGTTAATCAAGCATGTGTTCACATTGCACTAAAAAATAGTCATGTCTACATAGTGAGGCAATCAAACAAAATGGGTCAGAAGTTGCTAAAAATTCTGAGATGCAGTTCAAAATAGGTGCAAAGAGGTGAAAATATGGACATCGAGTACCAAGTCATTTCTTTATCATATTTAATTTGTTAGAACTAATAATTGTTTCACCTTCAAGCTTATTGATAGAGAAGTGGTGAGAAATGAGGGAATTTGAACTTTAGACCTGTAGATAAAATATATCGCTTGATAACCAACATTTCAGGATTCAATGGTTAAGGCACTTGACATTTGGGTAAAGGGTGGGGGCGAGAGCTTGGCCCACTGGTTAGGATATTCGCCTTTGGTACAGGAGATCCCCGGTTCAAACCCCAGTAGGACCACTAACTGAATTCTGGATTTTATTTGTGTAAGACCTATTGATTAATAATAATAATGCAGGTACTTCTACAGTGCTCTTACAAGAACAAGCCAAGTATCACAGCACTTAACAATTTTTAACAAATTTAGACAGACAAGCACTGTACAAGGCAGCAGCTTAATCAGTGCCCTGTTGCTACATCTAAGCAGTGACGAAACACACAATGGGTATTGAGAGCGTTCATGGTTCATTTGCCCATATCAAATGAACCATGAGGGGAGTAGCAATTCTGATTTTAATCAATAGCTCCTCTACAAATTAAATCCAGAATTGAGTACTTAGAATAATCCAGCAAGTAGCCCCACTTAAATTTGAACCAGAGACCATTGGGTCCAAGGCAAGCTCTCTAACCATTAGACCACGCCACCCCTAAACTAGAGTTCCGCTCTCCCTGTAGTTTCCGTCTTTCGGAGGGGACATTAAGCCATCGGTCCCATGTACAGAGAGCCACACCTCTACATGTATATCACAGTCCGATTCACCCCTGATTGTTTTGAGGAATACTCCTAGTAGAGTGGTTTTAAAATCACTGTTGGTTATACCTCTGAAGGCTCAGTCCTCCAAATTGTAATGAATAAAGAGTTTGATTCCCATTTGAGATAATTTCTTGGTCATTTCGAGGAAAAGATTAGTTGTTAGCTTTTGTGTATGTGTGTTTATACCAAGCACACCAATAAATAACAAGCTAAATGGGTATTGAAATACCTTGGCTTAGGTTCAAAGGACATCAGGCATTCTGCTTGAAGCATACACTCTGTTTGAAGCATACACTCATATTTATTAAAACAGATTTTTTACATGTGTTTATTGCTGTCTTTGCAATAACCCTGACTGGTGTCAATGACTGGCATTCTCAAAGGGAGTCTAACTTTAGATCTGGTTTTATACCAGGGTTAGTTTTTCACGAATTGACCTTTTTTTCTTTCAAAATACTCTGCAGTTGTGTTATAATATGTTAGAAATTCCATGAGGAATTTTCTCATCTATTACATCACATTTTCAGAGTATGTTAGTAGTAGTAGTAAATCCAAAGTTTTAAATCTGGTTTTATTAATTGTCCCCGTGAACGAGGGTGGCCGGATTCACCTCACACTCGCAGCAACCGCCCTTACTCCCTCCTTCCACTTCACCTGATTCAATGCATCCTCCATCCTCAACCCAACCCTCCTACTCTCCTCCTCCACTTGCTGCTTCCAAGTCTTCTTTGGATATTCTCTCCTCCTCAAACCTCCCATCTCAAACTCAAAAGCCCTTCTTCCGTCAAGGATTAACCCTGGTGTAAACCTGGGTCTAAAGTTATACTCCTTTGTGAGTACCAGCCTCTATGCATGACAAAGGGGGATTTCTTGGTGGTGGTGGTGGTGGGGTGGGGGGTTGGACATGCAGAACTGTTTATTCAATTGATGTTTAAATTCCAGGTTTATCAATATATGTCCCTATGTTCCTTTGCAAATTTCTCTGTTTTCTTTCTTTGTTACAGCATGATGTGTCTGAGAAGTCATTGAAGGAGGCATTGGATGGTGTGGTGGAGGACTGTGTCAGTTTTGTGGGTGTTGACATCAATGTTTGCTCTGCAATGTTATTGAGGTACAAAATAAGGGCATCTCCAAAATTGGAACTGGAAGGAAAAGACCTGCTGGTTATAGTATTTGCCATTGATGCTGGAGGTCACTGGTTCAATTCCCATTGGGGATGCTTGCTGGGATTTGATTGAGTACTAAATTCTGGATATGTGTAAGAGCTGTTGATTAAAATTATCATTTGTTTGATCTCTGCATAGTTCATTTGGACTTTGGGCAAGCAAGCTATGAAAATACCTTTCAATGGAGCCTGGATGTTAAGCCTTTCAGTCCCATACCTGAACATGTATACCACTGGTCCAATCCATCCATCTGCTGTTTAGAAAATCCCTATTTAGCTGCTGGCAAAAAAAGTTAATCTCAACTTCATTCAGCCCCAAAGCCAAAGCCCTACCCTTTTTTATCCCCCTGGCTTGAAAAGCAGAAGGGGGATTTTGCAAGAGCTTGCATGTCTGTATGTATGTGTGTTCCAGTTTGGTTAGGTTTTTGTTTTTCAGGTCTTCTTCAAAGAAGTCCAATTTAAACTAGGCTTGGGGTTACGGTGCAGTAGGGGCTCCTTCATATGTGGATGATGTCAAAGGGCATGGACCAAGGTCAAAGGTCATCTGAGGTCATGTTCCATTTGTTATGTATGTATGTGTGTTCCAGTTTGGTTGAGTTTTTCGTTTTTCAGGTCTTCTTCGAAAAGTTTAATTCAGATTTAAACCAAACTTGGGGTTAACGTGCAATAGGGGTTCCTTCATATGTGGGTGATGTCAAAGGTCATGGACCAAGGTCAAAGGTCATCTGATGTCATGTTCCATTCCGCCATCTTGCCAGGGGGATCATGCAAGTTTACTTGCTGTATTTTTTGTAAAGTGCAGGGAGACACATTCAAACACAAATTTTCTATGTCTGTCCATGTGTGTGTTAAAGTTTCGGTTGACCTTTTTCAAATTACTCGGACACCTCAAAGGCATTATCAGTGATTTGCTAATTCAGAAAATTGAAGAAAATCATCAAAAATCATATTTTTGTATTTCTGTAACAAGTATATAGGTATCCTAACATACCCTACAAGTGCTAAGACTGAAAGCAACCTAATAAGGACAAAATCATACATTTTAGTGATTACTGTCCGTACGACACATACTACAACACGTAACTGAATGAAGATTCATATCTTAGAGCACTGCAATTTTCTTTCTTTTCTGTTAAGTTTTCAGTTGCAAAAAATAACTTACGAGAATTCTACAGACTTAATTGTCCTTCAATTATAAGCTATTTTTGCAAATTTCAAATCTTTAGAATCTTTCGGGTGAATCACTGATAGTGTCTTTAACTCCAATTGCCACCAAACTCAAGTCATAGGTGCACCATAGAAACTTGTATGTTATGGTAGAGTTAAAGGTCACATACCAAGGTCAAAGATCATTAGAGGTCAACCTGTGCAAAGAGTGAAGCTTAGCAAAGATAATTGATCTTAAGCAAGATGGGATGCTCCCTCTATTTTGTACAGCAAATGATGTAACACTTCTGTATGCTAATTACCTTCCAGACGCCAGTTGGCACTATTCCCAACGTAGCAAGCAGACCAGGGGCTGACTGACCGCGCTACAATCTTCAAATTTTTAACTCATCTTTGATTTGACACGTAAACACATTTTTTTAAGTCGGGGACAAAGGGACGAGGCTGTAGATTTCTTAATGTTCCTATAGTGCTAAGGAAAATCACCACAAAATAACATTCTGTCTTTCTTTTGTCTTTAGGAATTGAAAAAAAAATTAAAATTTGTTATAAATGCTGTAAATTATTCAAGCAACCCGACACAAATAGCAGGACACTTTGAACTTCGCGCCATTACTTCACACAGTGAAATATGCGATGCCGTTGATTTTACCTACCAGACATTAGGGGCGTCCTTCCCCATGGACATCTGCTTCCGTTACACAAAAATAGAAGGTGTATCCTATCTTGTTTAAGATCGATCACCTTTGAGGAAAGGTGGATTGCAAAAGCAGCAGCGGACAACATCCCGCTGAGCTATTTATGGTTGTCATGTTCAAATAAGGTTCTTCAACAGACTTTAGTAGGCTTCTGTGGAAATTTGATATTGGGTTTAATTATAAGTTTAAAACAAAAATATGCTGACCGGTTAGAAGTTTTTCTGTTGACAGTTTCGGGTGGTTGATAAAAGGGACCATTAGACAAAAACAATGTCTACACGGTCATAGATTTTTCTGCGGAGATGCGAAGTATATGTCCGTGTTTTGAAATGGCAGCACGTGCGTGACCTGATGTTGGTTTAATCCACACATGCACACGGGAGTTTGCTGGCTGCTGTGGTGACCAATGTAGTGGTTTTGCAGGAAGCTGCCTGTGCATTATTAGTCAAAAAGGTTATGTGCCATGCCAAAATTTTGTTTAGCTGCACTTTTGCTGCAATTTTTCTTGATGATTACAAAAGAAGAAAACGCAAAAGGGTCATTCAATGCCAAAACACCAAGGTGTGAACCCACCCTCTCAGATTTTGGTGAAATTGCAGTCAAAGGTACATTTTATGGGGCTACAGAGGAGTTCAAAGGAAAAAATTCACATTCCATTCCGTTGAAGTTATTGGGCTCTCAAAGTTTTAAGACTCCAGACTATAAAATTGTGATTCGGTATTAAAAAAACTTTATTAATTGCTATTTATATAATCAGTAGTTGCCTTGTTATTGATGCAAACAAGTGGAAGTAGAAGTCTTGACATCCCCTTAGTAAAAATAGGCCCTCAAATATTGCCATGGGGCAAAATGGCTTAAAAGGTACCACACATAGAGGGGCGGGGGGGGGAGCGTTATTGGCGGCGTAACCTGATATGAAGTCTAGCATGACAAATATTAGCTATACTATAAGAATCACTTGTGATAGAAGTGTTTGTTTTGTATTTGTTATGTCTTCAGTGAAAAATGTGGATCCATATCAAGCAAAATTAAGCGCACGTTGGTTTAAAAGGTGCTGAATCAGAACCATTTCACTATAAAATTGCAAAATTTGACAAAAGTTTAATTTTGGGAATTTTTTTTTTTTCATCACACAGACCATGTCGAGTGTGATAAGTATCATCCAAAACATGTCCCAACAATTCCTACATGACAGTAGGTGCCCCAGTTCAAAATTTTCCGAGTAGTACTTATGGCAACTTTTGCACTTTTTATGCTGAAGGGTGTTCTGAATTCTGCAACTTTTAAACCACAATGGGCGAAACTTTGCTTCATCTGTTTTACACTGAGACATCAAAAATTACAAAAAAAAAAAAAAAAAAAAAAAAAACAAAAACTATATCACAATGATTCTTATAATGTAGTAATTATTTTTGTCAATGCTAGGAACTTTCCATATCAGGTATACGCATCAAAATAAGCACCATCTATGTTTGGTCCCATTTTCCCATTTAGTCCATTTCACACCATGGCACTATTCGAGGGCAATATTTTTACTAGGGGATACAAAGAAATTTATTGCCACTTGTGCTCAATAACAAAGCGCAAACTACCGAGTAGTAAATAGCATTAATAAAGTTTTTTTAATACTGAATCACATTTTTATAGTCCGAGTCGTAAAACTGAAGCCCATACCTTCAAAACGGAATGGATTTGAATTTTTCATTTTGCCTCCTCTGTAGCCCCATAAACTGTACCTTTGACTGCCATTTCAACAAAATCTGAGAGGGTGGGTTCCACACCTTGGTTGTTTTGGCATGGAATGCCCAAAAGTCCATTGGAAAAAAAAATGTTAAAAAAAAAGCGCTATACACATCGGTCCATTTAATACCACAATTGACTCATGATCTAAAGTGTGGTTTGAGTTCTTATGCAGCCAAAGTTGGTAATGCGTAGTGCACTGAAGCGACAAGACCCGACCAATTTCCTAATGGCAGTGTAATGACTGAACATTTTATATCCGCAGGTAAAAAGTGTAATAAAATCCTGTGTTATTACGTTTACTATAATAATGCAGATTTTAAACCTTATGCACAGAAAACTGAGACAAACCTCTTTTTTTCTGGTCTAAGAAGTCTGTAACCTGGAGAAAGTGTTTAAAGGGGCATTTGTGATCCACAGCCTGCATGAATTCTTGTTTTTTTTTAAACAAGTCTTATAAAAAACTGGCGCGATTGGCTATAGAAAAATATGACAATTAAAGGTGCAAAGAGATTTCACAATCAGGTGTCCCTTAAAAATTTGAAAGTACGATTTTGCCCTGCCTTTCCGATGGAAAGCTTTCCATCAAAAAACATCCCCATTCTGAAAGGATTAAGCTGAGAATGTTCTTTGTCCAAAAATTGTGAAAGTTCTAATCTTCATTATGGAACAATGTGAAATTCAGCCTGTTTTATATTGAAATATAGCAAATGAAAATCATTGTTTTCCTTTTAAGACATTTCTGAGCCAAACTACAAGTAAAAACTATTGAGGTGTTAAGCTATATGAAATTATGTTTGACACAATATTTGGGTTTGCCTCAAAAATCTCTCTCAAAAAAAAGGTAGCAGTTATATTTTATTATAACATTTGAATGGTTTATGGTTTACTGAATAGACAGTTGATAAAGAGAAACGAAGATATCTGTTTTTTATGCGTATTGCATTGAAATATATTATTGTTTTGAGAAGAATGTCCAAAAAATATAATTTTATAATTTTTTGCATCATGGTATGTAAATGGACCGAATGGGGGTGTTATCAATACTGCAAATATTGCATTTTCTTCCGTCTTTATACGTCATTACACTGGGTTTTCTAATCACAACAAAGGGCAATCGGTAAGCAATTTGTGAACTAGAAACTTTTATTCTGTATTTTAAAAAAAAAATGGCATTTCAATTTCACCAATTGAGATACGATCATAGATCAACGGCAAAAAACACAACAATTTCACACAGGTATACTCCATTTCTCTACCTCCGTGCAGTGAAATCTCAAATATCTCCGGAAAACGAAGGGATTCTATGGAGATTTTTGCATCAGAGGGTCCGTTATTGGTCGCACCAGTAAACCGCGCGCTCTGGCTTAAAGCGACGGCGTTATTTTTTACTCGCGAGAACAAAGACGGCATATCTTGACGCCGGTGCGTAAAGACTGCGTTAAAGTTATGACATCACTGCACGGAGGAAGAGAAATGGACTATACCTTAGCGTCGAGTCAGAGTGCAAAATGAATGTCATTTCGATTTTCGTATCAAGGCAGTGTGTGCGTATTCAGCGCAGTGCGAATGACGCATTACATCTGGTCAGTGAGCGAGTGTTCACTATGATACGCGGAATTACCGTGCGCGCGCGCGCTCTGCCATGCCTCTGGTTCAGCGGCCTCATGCATATACGGGGTAGCGAGGCGCACCGGGTAATTCCCGTATCATAGCAACGATCGCGGCGTAGCCTCTATCTGCACAGTTTGAAGGGTACTAAGCATAAAGGTAAAACACAACCCCAACTAACTTTGAGAAAAAATAATGTAGTTACATTTTTAAAAAATCCCCGAAATTTCCTAACATCTGTATAAAATCATAGAAAAACATAACTGTACAGAAATTCAATAAAATAAGAATTTAATAATATTTACAAGTATATTACTTCTTCTTAGACTCTAAAGAAGACTTTGTTTCGCTCGCCTCTAATATGCCTCGATGGTTCGCCATCGAGGCAAAAAATGAGAAATTTGTGAATTATTTGTTGGTGCAGGAGGATATCTGGACTTGACATTGGGAGAGCCAAGAAGATCATAGATTACAGAGATAAGAATGGACCCTTCATCAACAGAGAACAATTACTAGGTGTCAAAGGTATAGGACCTAAAACCTACCAGCAATGTGCTGGGTTTGTCAGGATTTGTTGCCAGTCTAGCTCTATGTCTTCAACATCCATTATTGATGCTGCCAAGGAGGAGGCATGGGATGATGATTATGAGACTAGTACCAAGACATCGACTGGTAGGAAAAGGAAGGCTCCTTCTTCTAAGCGTGGTTCATCTAAGAAGGCTAAAACAGAAGTGAAACCTAATCCTTTGGATATGACATGGATACATCCGGAGTCCTACCACATAGCAGAACAGTAAGCTAGAATAGTTTGCCCATTCAAACTAGAAAAGTATATGACTTTTTTTCTGAGGACAAACACAGAAAATTAAAAATTAAAAACGTAAAAAAATGTGTGATAAAATGCATAAAAAAAGGTTTTCTTCTGAAACATCTTTCTGCTTTAGTGCAGAGTGGCTCAAGAGTAAGTAGACCCTTGAAATTTTAACTACTTAGTTCTCCAGGTAGACAAGGATGAATATTTATTAATCTTTCCCTGGAGATGGCTATCACACATAAGTGTTGAAAAAAACAACAAGTGCTTGGCCGTACTCGAACCGGCATCCTCCGTATTACTAGGACAGCACTCTTACCAATTACCAATTAAGCTAAGCTGGGGTTGATAGAGGAGCAATAGATATCATCTATAGGTGTTAGGTCTGAAATGTGTCCATCACTTTCCTAGCAATAGCAACAGAACACTATATTTACTGCAATATTTATATTTGTTTTGATGTAAAATATAAATATTGTATATGTAAATATACAATATTAATACGTAATGTTGTTACATCTTGCCAGTTACAAGCTCTTAATTTGTAAGAGCAAGTGGAAAGTAAGGTTTAGAGGACTCGTTATTCAATTCAGATTACATCTAATTTTTTTTCAACTTTATTTCACCACGGAGGCCCAATCAACAAAAGTTGTTCTTCCTTGGGGCCGTGGGTACATCATTAACATATGTACAATTTACAAAATACAATTATCTTAAGCTAAAAGTAAAAATTAATCTTTCACTTCCAGAGTGCTTACACAGGCAGGAGCCATAGCTGATGAGATAGGGCAAGCAAGCATGAGAGCTAAAATACAAGGCTTACTCAAGAAGTCAAGTGAGTACTTCAAAATACTATCAATTCACACTATTTTACAGGTACTTTTTTGCAAATTGTAAATATTGGCCATTTCTTGCAGAAACTTAATTTTGCAAATCCAGAAGTTGATAATTTCCATTTTTTTAAATCTTTTTTCTTAATGGTAAGACTTTTTTGAACTAGCAGTTAAGAGATCTACTTGCAACCTTATTTCTCATCCTACTTATATTGTCGGTGTAGTTACTACTCGTGCTAGTCTCTCTCTCTCTCACTCCCCATTCTACTAGCATGATTAAACCAGGCAATTAACAATTATCCCACATTAGGGTTCCCATTTAGTAGGATTTTGGCATCAAATGACAGACAGAATTTGCACTGGACTTAATAAATTCAGAATGAGTATCAAAATGAGGTCCACTTGGGATGCCATAATTCTAAGCCTGTGAAAGGCAAAAACTGTATGTTTCCAAACCTCAAAAGCAAAATTTATAGACGTATATATCTGCTAAATGCAGCATTCAAAATAGTGCTTTTGGAAAATTCACAATATTACAATGGCTATTAGTATTGTCTGACTGAAAACCAACTTGTTAAAATTAAAATAAGGAAATGTGATACCTCAAAAGTTTCAGCAAAGGTAGAGTAGAAATCAGGAAATCTTACGCACCATGTATTTGTAAACTGATAAGCCCTGATTAGTACTACTACAAACATTTGGTAGGCTGGTCTCGGACCACAAAATATTCCACTGGACCAGATAATTCTGAACATTTGGAAATTATAGGGTCCAGTGGACTTCAAGTTAAAAACCTAAGTGGGAACTTTGTCCCACATTAAGCTGGCTATCCAGCATATTTTCCGATATGTTCATTTTAAATATGACTTGACAGATTGCCGGTGTTAATTTAAAGAATAAAAGCTTCCTACAATTCTCACACCCACGTCGAATAGTTTGGCTAAGCACTTGATAAAGTTAGACACAGATACGCAGTGAATCTGACAGGCAAAGATATTTTTTTTTAAATGAATTGGAATATGAAAAAAAAAATTAATGATAATTTAGAAATGAAACAAAATGTTAATAGCACTTTGCTGTTTATGCCCAAGTCTAGTTGCTGACACTGCTCAGTGTGTTGCCTTGCCCTGCTATATACGAAAAAGCCGTGAGCTGCGGGTGGCTGAATCGACCCTCAACGTCAATTCAAGTAGGGATTCCATTTGGCAATCTGAGATTCTCCTGAAGTAGGCAGAAATTAAAATCCTGGGCAAAAGGAGTCATTTTGAAGGACTTTTTAAAAAATTAGATTTCTTGGGGATGCTATAACAAAAATTACTGTTATATCATCCATATCTCAGTTATTATAACCATGAAAAAAGAAAAACTGGTTGATTTTTGACAAGCCCGATGGCCCAACTATACTCTGCTTATTTAGTGGAAATTTACAGTCAAGAGGTAAGCCCTTGAAAGCTTTCAGTCAGCCAATCCACAGACGTTGCTTATTTGACAAGCATAAAATGCAATCTCTTACCAATCAGGTTGGGAGACAGGACTCATGTTTGGTGATGAGCTGTGTTTGGCTGATACTTTGGTGGATTTTAATGAGAAAGTCAGGAAGACGCACTTGGGCAGGATAACACGGTGCATTTTTCTCTAATCAAAATAAGAGAAAGAAATCATAAGAGATTTCTGATGCTCAGTTTGGTACTATGCAAGTCTGCCCAACCACGACTACAAGTCTTACATGGTGACAGCGGTGGTGAAACATCAGTGACCGTACGTAGAATCATCACGAAAAACCACAAAGACTGAGGGAGAAAAACAACGCTCTTGTGTAGTGTATTTGTACTGCTCTCATGGCTCGAACATCGCAGATGTCTCTGCCTACGATTGAATTTCACTGTCTCATCGCTAACAACATACAAGAATTCAGCGGAAGACCAAGGTTCGTGTCTGTTAGAAAGAGAAACTGGTAACCAGATGCACATCCCTAAATAAGTTAGGTATTAGGATACGTATTTAAAACTAAACCGTCAGTGAAATCCTGCTATAGGTTGTATTATTGTATGCACATAATATGTATTGGTGTAGCTCATGCCAAAGAACAAGAAACGTACAAAGGTGTCTCATGTTAGACCAGAGTAGATCCCATGTAGTAAAACAACATGGAAGGTAATAATGACAATAATATGTTGATGTTGATCTGGAAACATGGTGCAGATGTACAACAGGGTATTCAACTGACCAAGATGAAAGTTGAACAGGCAGTTGCCCCTGAGTTTTCACAGCAAAGTATCACATTTGAAAAACCCTAGTACTGATAGTAACCATGGTTAAACCAGCAACGAATCCATCATGTAGTGGTAGGATGGAGGCCAAAAGGTCAATTTAGGATAGAAGTAGGCGGCACACAAGTTCCTGTATCTTTTCCCCAAAGATTGGTTGCTACCGTACATAAACTAGAACAAGAAAGAGAACAGAGAGAGGTGAAAGGGTTAGATAGGTTAGGTTAGAAAAGGAAAAAAGAGGAAGTAAGGATTAGGATAGCACTAGAAAGGAAAAGCTTGAGAAAGAGATAGACAACTAGAAAAGGAAAAAAAAAATAGAAAGTGATAGAGAGTTGCAAAATGAAAGAAGAAAATAGAGGTAATGAAAAAATAGAATTGATGAAGTAATGCTCTGAAATGAGAGATATGCTATGTTGATTAAGGAGTTCCACAAATGGTATCACCATCAAATGTGATAGGTACAAACAGAAA
>JAMKCH010041688.1:0-12925 GCA_023653785.1 Ophioderma brevispina
AGGTAGACGGAAAAGTCGAACAATTATGCCACATAATATGCTCAAAGAGGATAATGAAAGAGATGATGACAATAAAGCCTGCATGTGTAATGTCAGCTAGAGTTTATGTGTGTACAAATAGTGACATCACAGGTTTAGAATTTGAACAAAAACAGCACTGAAACAACAGAAAATGAGTATGGTTGTTCAAAATTTGCAAAATTCCGACATTACTTGCCAATTTTAGACAAGAAATTAGGCCATTCCCACAAAGTCACAAGGTGAATTGGAAAAGAGTTAATCCATGAGTGGGAGAACATATTTCCTGATGGACCTAGTGAGACACATGGCATAACCCATGACATAGATGTAGGGACTCTGAGCCTGTAAAGAACATCCTTATAGGGTGAATCCATTCAAGTTGCCAACATATCAGGAATGAGGTGAATGAAAACATTGTAGACAATGGAAATAGTAGAGCAAGCAATAGTGAATGGCGTTCCCCATGTATTCTGGTCCCAAACTGTGGTTTTCCGTTTTGTCACAGATTTTCGAAAGTCAACCTCTGTTTCCAAAAACCGAATCATATCCAATCCCACGGATCGATGATTGCATAGATAGGAAGTTGGAAAATCCAAATTTGTTAGCAAATTGATTTGTTGAAGGATATTGGCAAGTGCCCCTCACTGACCGTGCAAAGAAAGTTTCGGCATTTTGTACCCCGAGGGCCTATACCCAATAACAAAAGAATGGCATTTGCGTCTCAAAAAAATTCTGCCGCAAAATTTCAGAGAGAGATTAGTGAAAAGAGTAGTTTGACGAAAGAAATAGACACCCTTACCTCGACAGCCACCTCTGTCGATGATTCTCCTTGTGTACAGCATGAACCCATGCGGAGAACACAGACCCCCACCCACACCGGCAGCACCATCAATTACTGAGAAATTCTCTCCAGGCCGGTTAACTGTGAATCTGTGAATGAAAAGGGAATTTTGCCATTGCAAATGTCACATACTAGGGCATTTGTAGGACGGGGCAAATTAGGCCAATCAAGCAAAAGTGAAGCATATTGAGAAATTCCCCACACCACAAAGCAAAAAGAGATCTCATGAGATTCTTAGGTATGGCGGGTATTACAGAAAGTACTGTCCAAATTTTCTCAGAAATTGCATGTCCACTGACCAACTTTCTGAAGAAAAAAAACGACAAACATTTGTTGGTCAGATCAATGCCAAAAGCGTTTGAGAAATCAAATCTATTTTGATGGAATGCGCCAGTTTTCATTTGCGCCAGACTTTCAGAAACAATCAAGTTGGCATTTGATGCAGTGATGTCGGCGTGGTGGAGTTATTGCAAGCAGAGAAAATGTTGTAGATCATCCTGTATGTTATACTCTAAGAAGTTTGGACCAACATCAGAAAAACTACTCAACCAATTGAGAAAGAATGGTCTTGCATTGCCCTACGGTTGCTTGCAAACTTTGAAAGTGTAATTGAGTAACAACAGTGCACCCAGTTCAGTGTACACGGAGCACAATCCGTTGACTTTCATCCACAAGATGAAAAACAGTAATCAAAGACTTGTCAGGTGGAGGTACTCTACAAGGAATACAATTGGACATTAAGACATATCCCAGGAAAGAAAATGTCTTGGCAGAGCTTGTCCAGAGCTGCTAAATTTTGTTCAAAGATTTAGTATTACAATTTTAGGCAATATTGACTGAAGCAGCAATGCAAGAACATTATAATAAAAAAGTGTAAAATTTGCCACTGTGTTAACTGATGTAAAATTACCACAAAATGGTTTTTTAAAGGTATTAATAAAGCCAGTATTTAGTGTGAAAATTTTCATTTCATTCAAATTTTCTTTTTAAGGGGAGGAGTTATATGGCCTCCATTTTGCTGATTTAAACTTTTAAAAATATTATTTCTCAATTTTATTTGAGAAAGAGTTCTCATGGGGAAAAGCACTTTGTTACTATAAAAGAGAGAAAAGGGATTCCATAGAGTTGTTTATGCAGGTTGCACCTGTTTAGATTCCACAATAGGGGAAGTGGGGAAATTACCCAAGATGTAAACTTAGTAATTTCTCAGCTTGTTTATGCTTTAAAAGATCAAGACATTGCAAGATCTGGGAATTCCCCCACAAGTTATATATATGAAGTGATGTAATGTAGAATTTTGGGAAAATTGATTTGATGGTGCAAGGTCTGTTTATGCATGAGGATGATTGTAATGATTATTGTTAGAAGGGAAATAGAGCCTGTGTTTGTGTGAGATAAATATGAGTTGTGACTGAAGGACTGCGGCGAGCAGTTGAACTCAGAGGAGATGAACTAGAGCTCTGGAGCTATACAGTATAAGTATAGCTATAGTTTTTTCTCTCCAATAATGGTAGATTTGAGTTTAATCTACATCTAGTGCCAGGATTTAATATTTTCGATGCCGCCCGGAGCTTGAAGCTGAAATGTCTGCTGTCGTCTTAATCCCAAAGAGTTCAGTTTTGGAATCAAAAAAAGGTAGGATTCCAATGTGTAGTCCATATGAGGACATAGCGACACACTGATGGTGGTATATTACCTGGAGTTTAATTATTGTGGACCATTTGTAGTCGAGGGGGGGAAAGCCCCGTCGTCTTGAACTGCTGGACAAGAACTAGATTACCTTCAGGACTGAGAGATTCCCGTGCGAATATAATACCTGAGGAGTTTGTATGAACGTGTCGCTTGTCTTTTGGAGGTCTTCGCTGTGCAGGACATATATTCGTTGAACGCAACGCTCAACACATGACACTAGTGTTTAAACATAAGTAAATCTTAAATAATTGTGGTATATGTAATCATGTTTTGTGGGACATACCAAATTCTTGAACCAAATCAAGTAAAATCTTAAAACTGTTTATTAAGAGTAATTTAGATCATTTGTGCACAAGGCCTCATTTATTTGTGTTGAACGGTATTTCTGACCTTTAGACGTTACGAGGACGTTATAACAATATATAATATCAATTTTGTAGCCCATGGACTTCAAGCTCGTACATATTAGTATCAATGTTAAAAGCAGTATAGACAACCAAACAATTACCAGAATATACCGAGAAAAAAAAAACAATCGACTTTCGAAATACTTTAATTATAAACAGTGTTCAATACTGAAATTTTAACTAATTATAGATTAATAAATATATTCACCAGTTGGATTATAAATATATTCACCAGTGTTCAATACTTCATAAAACACTTTGGTTTACTTAATAGGTAAATAACACATCACGTTCCAGGGTCGACAGCGATTACAGCCATACAAAACGTCCAAATTAATCTCACACTCAACTTAAAGTGTATAAACTGTTCGCAGAAAAAGGGAACTTTCTTGCAAATGACCAACTGCTACTTGCACAGCTATTCAACTGTTCACAAAAATAAAGGAAATTCTACCAAAAAAACGTTGGACACGTAAAAAACACAAAGTTGAAAAAGAGTAAGAGCCATATAAAGTTAATAAATCTAAAGATAGCACCAAGTAAATCAAGTGCGCCTACCCATTGGCAAACTTGGTCCCATTTCTTCAACAAGGCAAAAGAAAAAATGCCCCTTTCCCACTTCAACGTCCATACAGCCCAAATATAAATTTATAGATTCATGCTAAGGCGCTTGAGGTAATACCGATTCGAAAAACAGTTGCTCTTCTTGTGAGGCACCCAGAGCAGCGGGAACCTTCCTTTCGGCTTTAGTACTCTTCTTCCTACAAGGGTATCTCAGGGAAAGACTGGTACAAAAAGTACCCCAGGAAACATACGTGATTTGACTATATCACGAACTCATAACCAAAATAATCTTCAGAACAACAGCTGATTGCAGATCCGTCGGAACACAATTTTAATGGGAAAAGGAATTGGTCGCGTGGAATGAGGTTACAACTGAGATTGGGCTGTTCCGTATCTGCACTCGACCGGTCTCTGAATCATTGGAAATTAGACCAATCTCAAACCATAAGAAACAAGAAGAAACAAACGAAACTAAGCAACTTGAAACGTATTCAAGTCAGAACAAAATGCTTACACAAGAAAAGGAGTACTAATTCCAAAATCAACTGCCAATAACCTTAAACAAGAACCAGTCAGTTGGAACTTATTTAATAATCCAATGGGTTAATGATGAGGTTCCTTAATGAAAATGGACGTTCTTAACAAAGGAATTCGGAAAGAAGGAAAATGGGACCAAGTTTGCCAATCACTGCCAATGGGGCAGACGCACTTGAGTTAACTGGTTGCTATCTTAATTATTAATTTTCTGGGGCTCGTACTCTTTTTTAGAAAAACTTGGTGTTTTTTACGTTGCAAACGTTTTTTTGGTAGATATATCTCTTTACTTGATGATGAAGTTATTTTCAGTATATTTTAGATTTAAGTCAATCTAAGGGCGATATATGTAAATAAACGAAAAGGGCGAATTTTCAAATTATTTGACAAGTTTAAATATGAATTCATTGTTGAAGAACGTATCAAGTCGATGTTTTCCCAGGTAATTTACCTTATTGTCTGCATGGAAACTGATCTGTTTCAACATGTATTGGTTCTTTAATTTTGGTATGCTCGCATAATTAAACAAATCAAAAACAAATGAAAACTGATTGCAACTTTTACGTGTTTAATTAGTACAAGCTTTGTGTACAGTTCATTATATGTTTATACTTGTTGAAATATCAAAACAGTATTTAAATAGGGTCGATGTTCCGCTTTTCTTTGCTGTGTACTTGAAAACCAAGGCGTTCGAAAAACAAAGCATTTCAGCCTATTTTTCTAGTTCAAAAGCTCATTTCAGGATTGTTGTCAAATCACTATAAATCTTTAACATAACATAAAACGTACCAATCTACAAGTGATTAATATGAAAATAATACAACTAATAATATAATATTAAAAAAAAAAAAAAAAAAAAAAAAAATCTGTATTTTTTTCAAAAATGTTTAATTTTTTAGTTTTTTAATTTTGGTTTTTGGGTCGATCGATGTTAGTATATGAACTTATGCTCCATTTCTGACGGTTTGGTGACATTTAGGTACTATAGTACCGAAATTTAAAATTACACGGTAGGTGCATAAAAAACAAGAAAAACAAATTGGGATTGGGGTTCCAATGCACACTTACTGCCTGTTTACTCTAAACTCTATCATTTGCGGTGTGGTCACGGACAGCAATGAAAAATAGTGTCAATTGAAGCGGCCCATATTGGTTCCTTCTAAAATGAACAAAGTATCCAAGTGATTTCGTAAAGGATTCCTGTTTTGTTTTTCCAATCGAAGAGGTAGAAATCGGAGTAGATAAAAGCCACTACATGCAAGTTACCCTAGCATAGGTGCCAGCAAGCAAAGTGATTGCAAGAATTATTACGTCATGCACAGAGTTGGGTGGTTGTCTATGTAGCAAGTACAAAAGTCCTCTGGTTCAATAATTTTAGATATAAGGACATGTGTATATTGCCTACTAGAACATTTCATGTACATTACAAGCAGCAGCAACAAAACTTTTCAGTGGATGACAGTTGCCACCCATCACAGTGGATAAACTTCTCAGTCATGACATGTAATGGATGATTGGACCAGGGTTTTGAGAGCACCATATGTGTACAATGCCCAGTAGCACACATATGAGTTACAATATGCTCATCAACCAAGGTCACAGTTCAGTGTGTTGTACTTGTACATGCAATTTGACATGAACTGATCAGTGTCATTCATAGGTACATTATATTATACACAACCTCAGGGGTGTGTTTTCTAAAATTACACTTGTGAATGAAAGCTGATGAAACGTGCCATTGGGAGTTGATACTTCATTGCCTGATTAGTGACAAGCATGTTTAAAAACTGGTTTCCTGTAGTTTCAATTTCTTAATCTCGGTGAAATGGAATGTGGTCAACATATTTAGAATCGTATTTGATTTGGAAAATGAAAGATGCAGGAGTAGTGGTTGATGCCTGAAATCTATACTGTGGGTTATATAATCTCTCTAATATACGAGAGGGTTCCTATGATCTCAAGCCTATTACACCTAAACATATTAAGTACCTAACCATCCTCGCTAAGCGATGGTTGTCTTTTAAAAGCCTATTTCTTGTGTAAATCTGCGTTGAAGCACAACGTGGGTAAACAATAAGTGATCCTGTGAAGGTCGTTGTACAGAGGATAGATCTAACTATTAGCGCAACCCAGTCAAACAATGTTAAAATAGACTTAAAATATAAGAGAGTGCTATGAAGGTACGGGGGGGGGGGGGTCGACGTTTTTCTCATTGAAATAACCATTATTGTAAAGGACAGGCTTGGAGAATTTTGGAAAATTATGGGATTTGGTTGGCTCGTATCCACAAGTCATTGAAATGGCTTTGTGGTGGTGTGTGTCAGGATTGTTCACTAGTGTGCTGACCCGGGGCCGCGTCTACCTGATACGGACGCTCCTAACATGGCCTGCTATTGAGGCTGGGGCGGATTTTGGGAACAGTCAGGGGTTTTACACCCTATGGGATAATACATTCATACGGAATAAAGGGGAATGTGGGGTTTACATTGTATTTTGTTTTAATATGTTATCGCAAAAACAGGATTGCTCCTAACCGTAGAGTGCTCGGTAGCATTCCGATCCTGAAAATGAAAGCGGTCCTAAAACAATTTCCCATACGCATACGTAAACCACTATTAGTCTCAGTTTGCAGCCGGGACTGCTCCCGCTAAATGGTCATATCGGCCGACCTGTTAACATCAACTTCCTGTTATATACTCAGCATTAATTAACAAAACAAAAACATTAAGCAAACAAACCAAAAACAAATGCCATTTATATTGTTGGAATAACCAGTAGCAATATTGAATTACCCCATATACCTCTCTCAGTACTTGTGTATAAAATGTGGGAACTTTGTATTTTACATGTTACTTTTATATCTTACTTATTTCAACGATATTCTAAGAAATCTGGTCAAAACACACACAAACGGATAGTGATACCATTGTTGATGGTGGTTTCATAGAGTAATATGGCTAAATGTATGAACCTCTCCCATGTAGTGTGCAAATGGACCTAGGCAATAAAATCAATATGTTGGTAATGCATGATACTCCCTAGCATTCTCAATTATATTGGGGTTTATGCTTTATTCCGTATAGACTTGATTAATTTCTTTCATCCGGGTCTTATACACCAAGAGGCTTAAGTGGCTCAATGATAATTAATGGTTGTGTATGTCCACCCTAGGTCCAATTGCACAAAAAAGAACTAGACAGTGGCGGATTTAAGAGTCAACAGTGTCCTGGTGTCCGCAGCTGCTGACAGGGCCCCCCTAAAATATTGCTCGAAGGGGCCCCTCGGACACACCTTAGTCGCACTAAAGTGCGATGTTGCGTTGCTTCTTGACGTTAGAGGGGCCCCACATTAAACTGCTGTCAGGGCCCTTTTCCTTAAATCCGCCACTGGAACTGGAGTACAATCGCAGTAATATGCACCAATACAAGATTCAAGTTTTGTTGATTAAAACTGCTGTTACATTTTATACAGTAACCTTTCTACCTGATTAAGGTTCACGTACAATTGCAAACCAGCAGACAAAGAGAAAATGCATTGACCTGATAATTTGTGAAATGAACCTTAACTGTTGAATGTGAAGTTATTCACTGTGTATACCAAAGGCTAAGAACGGTTTTCAACATTGGGGAGCTGATGACCAGTCAACATGGTCAAAGTTCTGTCGAACCTGATGGGGTACATAGGGCGTATGGCATAGGTCCAGGGTGAAGAGCACATTGATCTAAAGTCTCTAAAGTTGTTGGCTTTAAACATACGAAACATGGCTGAATACCATTATTTTATGGGTATTTTCTGACTTTTTATAGCTCATATCCTGGAAATGTGTATGTTTAAACTTTTACATCACTTTCACATTCAATTATTGAGGGGACGGGCGGCTGAAAGGAACTTTTATACAGGGTGTCCCAAAAAAGTGGTGCAAGCAGATAAACCCCGATTTCTTAAAAACTACTGAAGCGGTGAATGTTATTGTCATGGTGAATATTAATTATAATCTTTTGTATAAATTGTGCAAATCCCATGACAATCCGTCCACGCAAACCAGAGATATGAACGATTATTAAAGGCCATCTGTTTTTCACCCATTCCAATGGAATTTACACAGTTAACATCATTTGTCCGTTCTGCTGTCGGGTGAGCGATTTCCAACACATTGAATGTGCTGCTGTATTCATGCTGTATTCATGGTAAATATTAACAACTAAGGAAATACAAAATGTACAGGATATTAATTTTTTGTATTTATTAAGTGGCAAATAGGCATTATGAATAATAAATGTGCAATGATTGAGCCTACATTCATATTCTAAACAATTATGATCAGCACAAATCAAAACTTTGCCTGTGTCTATTTTGCTTTACCTGTGCAGTTTTGTGATAAATATCTAAACGTGTAAACTAAGTGGCACATGTGTTTAAATGTCATACATGTAGTCACATTCTTTTTACAAGAAAAGAAATTAAAATAGCTTAGTGACATGAAAGTTCTTTGCTCGGCAGTAATATGTTTGCCTGGCATCTTTTGTCCAGACCCAAATGTGTAATGACACAACAGATATGATTTTCTTGAAGTTCCTCATCTTTGTGAAGGTTTTATAAATAACACAATGGAAGAACGTGTCATTCAGTTTCATTGAACTAAGCCAAGAGGATCACACCTGTCATTTATTGATTAATTTCTCTACTTTAACAATTGAATCTAAAATTTCAGCAACATCCATTGCTTTCTTAAAATCTGTTCAATGTACATGCATTACTCCCGACAATTAATATTTCTACAGGTAACCCTTTAGAATGAGTATTGTCAGCTTAAAAAATTATTATTAGATATCATATAAGATATTTGTTCAGATACAGCACTGCATTAATTTAGTAGCATATCACCTTCAGGTTCCTAGGTTATCATTTAGTCAATGCACACGATTGAACCACAAATCTATCTGATGTACCGATAATCACTAACTGTGTAAATCCCATTGGAATGGATGAAAAACAGAGGGTCTTTAATAATCGTTTATATCTCTGGCTTGCATGGGCGGATTGTCATGGGATTTGCAGAGTTTATACAAACGAGTATAATTACTATGCTCTATGAAAATGAAATTCACAGCTTCAGCAGTTTTGGAGAAATCTGTGTTTATCTGCTTGCACCACTTTTTTGGGACACCCTGTAGTTCGAAAACCTAGTGCTTCGCAGTAGGGATTAATACAATGCAGACTTAAATACTTTATATTGTTTCGTTAACTTTTAAAAGGTCTTCAGGTCTTCTACACTCCCATTTGTCCATAAGGAGGAGGTCCAAGTGGATTCCCCCTGAAGACCACTTTGCCGTTGGAATTTTGTACTAAAACTCTGGTCAATAATGGGGTATATGAACACAACCACATAACAGGGAAAAAATGAAAATCGGTTATAGAGATTCAAATGGCGGTCAAAAACAGATTTTTATGACACGCAGGAATTTCTCCCGCACAAAAATTAAAAATCGCTTTCCTGAAGGACTTTTTATGGCTCATACACAGTTAAAATTAGTTGGTCATTTTTCGTAAACATTAGTCATATTCTAAAAAAAATTAGTCTGTAGATTAATGACCAATATTTTAGTCAGGAAGACTAATTTCAGAAAGATAGACAAATCATATGAAATGAAATACTAATTACAATTCTGCAAAGACTAATCACAATTTTGCAAAGACTATTTACGGTGGAAGACTAATTGCAACTATGCATATTTACTAATGCAGCTATTTCGTTAACTTCGAAATGACCAACTGACACGAAAATGACGACTTGAATGACTAATATATTAATGAAAGACTAATCATGAACTCGGATGTTTTGAACTGGACTAATTTGGGCCGACAGGCTTTGACTAATTTGGGGTGACGGGTTTCCCAATTTTATTTACCGCTCGAACTTGAACGAGTCGTCTGCGTGAGAACTGTTGTGCCGAAATACCCGGCTGCCGAAATACTCGGTGCCGAATTTACCTACTTTCGGCAGTGCCGAAGTACCCGGCCATTCGGCAGAGGAGAAGGGAAGTGGAAAATAACGTGCTGTTGATGTGTAGAGCACATGTTTACGCATTTTTCGTGATTTTATGGACAATTCTACAATGAAACTCATTAGAAATCAGGCTTTTGGCATTTAGGAACAAGCATTTATGTAATAGTAGACGTAAATATGATGTTTTAACGCCAAAAGCACCCACATAGACCCCATGAAGACCCCTGGCTAAACGAGGTAGCCGAATTCGGAAACAATGTATACGTTTTTATATGCATTGATTGTAAAGGTCCTATTTATTGATTAGGCCGGTTGCAACACGGGTTAGGTTTAGGGTTGGGTTATAGGGCCTATATGGCCTAGGGTTAAGATTAGGGTTAAGAATTAGGTTAGGGTTTGGTTATTAGGGCCCGGTGCGTGATACAAATATTGCCGGGGATTTTCTACCCCGGTTTTCTACTTGAAAAATAAGAGGTTATATGATTTTATTTTTTCTGATGGAGAGGGGGGGGGGGTCATGTTAAATTTATTATTCAGTAAACCAAGCACCTATCTGCATATTAGGCCTAAATCATATGATCTACCTAATTGTGTGTGTGGGATGGCGGCCGGGATGGCCGATGGGTGTGTGGGTTCTATGCAATAGGGCCTATGTAACTTTACATTGGGGGTTATGCAATTTTCCAAACACATCTTTCAATTCCTGCGGCCCCTCCCTTGTAAATAATGAACCAACCCTAAAATTATTAGTTTAAAGCTAATCTTAGCCTGTCGTACGAGCTGAGTCAACTGAACAAACTATGTAGTGTCATTATGGTCCGTACAGCCAATTGACATTAAGAGGCTTAGTTACATCCAACACCCGCAATACTGAACCCTTGTTTCGGCAGATACCCCTGCCGTACGGTAATGTAAATTCTGCCGAAAGACCGGGCGGTTCGGCATAGCCCCGGTATTTCGGCGCAGCAGAACACAACTACAGTCTGATTAATAATTTGTTGGACAGAATGAACACACGCGAGCGGACTGCGTGAGCCAGGCGGAACACCGCAACTTGTTTCGCGATGAGTAATTGGTCGAAGAATGCGCCGAACCTCTGTGGAGCTTGTTGCGCTTACACGGGGTGTGCGTATCTCCGTCCAAGTTAATTATTAATCCCACTGTAGTGCTTTGGAGTGGCTGCATTTTCTAAAACATTGGTTAAGTAAGTCTGATGATTTATGTATCTATGAACTCATGCAGTAATGATTTTGATTCGAACTAATACCATACTTGAATTCTGGGCACGAATTCAGTATTCGCCATATGAACATCCTTCAACATGCAGTTTATTCCGTTGAGGATGCCGAATTCCTAGGGTGGTGGGCACACTACTAATATTTCCCTTATTAAGCTTCATGGCTTTACGCTAGTCATGCTAGTCCGAGTTGCACTGTTGCAAAGAAATATATGATAGTGATTCGGTACAGTGATAATGTCTGGAATGCATACACGCAATTAATCAGGGTCAATGGTGTCGGAATTTTGCAAAAGAAATCACAAAGTAAATAATCACTCGTAAATTCTTTTGGGAGAAATATGGAAACAAAAATGCTTTATCATCACTAAATTGTATTGGCATACATGGCATACAACAAAGGTATTTAAAAAAAATTAAAGGTAAGCAAAGTTTCATGCCCTGTTGATAGGTTGGTCAATTGGACATCCCGGAAGACACTATTACCTGAGGAAGAGAAATGTACTGTAAAATGAATGGCAAAGTTTCCTTTATTAGAACTTTTCTGTATTTGAGAAGAATGTTATTAATACAAATCGGGTCCATAAGACTAAATACACAAACAAAGTACATGACTAATATGTGACTAAGATTTTTTAAGAAGGACTAATTAATTTTCGAGCAGGACTAATTGTATTTGTAAAAAGACAATCTTCAGATAAAATTAGGCTTCTTATACCATTTTTGATTAGTCATGTTAATTAAGTCATTTATCAGAGGCTGGACTAATCTTACCCTTGGAATGACTAACCAAAGATTAGGCTTCTTATACCATTGAAATGACTAATTTTTTTAGTCATAGGACCAATTGATTTTTAACAGTGTAGTATTAGGACATAAATACCATTACATGCTGAAAATAATCATTAAAACTAGTCTAGAGTACGATTTCAGAGGACAGAATAAAGTTTTTGAATAGTGCCACCAAAATGCCTTTTTATAACTAATAATTGATTTTTTTCCACAAAAATATGCGCAACAGATAGTTAGGCAATTACATAAAATAGGGGCAAAATAAATATAGCTGCGTTAAAAATGGGGCGCGCAAAAACGAAATTCTGGGTGTATAGTATGGAACTCAGGCCTTGTTCGTTCAACACCTTGCAACTGGATGGAACATTATAAAATTAACATGCGCTTTATTCCGTGAAAGGTTTCCGAATTCATAAGTGTGTCAAATGGGTCAGGTTACGGAAACTCCCCTATCATGCCTATATTTAGTAAACTATATATATATATATTATATATATATATATTATATATATATATATACTATATATATATATATATCTATATATATATATAATATATATATATATATATAATATATATATATATATTATATATATATAATGTTTTTTTTTTTTTTTTTTTTTTTTTTTTTTTTTTTTTTTTTTTTTTTTTTTAATTTTTTATACTATATTTTTATATATATATATAGTCGAAGAGGCGGTTGATAATACCCACCGGTGCAATGTTGAGATATATAGGAGACACAACTTTGGGTCTAGAACCCTTTAACAAGTTTTGATAACCTTTTCTATAATATTGAATATATGTGTATATATATGATATATATATAT
>JAMKCH010041689.1:0-12722 GCA_023653785.1 Ophioderma brevispina
CTAAATACCAATTTGTCTATAACCATTAAGTCTAACTCCATGTATCTAACAACCAAAATTTATAGCCATTTGGTCTAATGCCATCTAGTCCAATGCCCATTCGTCTACTACCATTTGTCTAATAACTACAAACCACCATTTGGCTAATCCCATTTGGTCTAAATCCTCGTGTCTATATTCATTTTGTCTATGTCCTTTGGTCTAATACCCAATTGGCTAATATCCATTTGGTCTAATTATCCATTTGGTTAATATCCACTTGGTCAATACCCTTTGGACCAGATTGACATTAGAGCAAATGGAGAGATGATCCGCGGGTACTACCTGGGATCACAGATCGTATAAGGGGATTACATTTCAAAAATTTTTGAATAAAGTTATATATGTCACAAATTTGTGTCAATCCAAGGAGTAAAACGTCAATGACACGTTCCGCAGGAAGCCTAATAAAGAGGCCAAGAAATCCCTTTGTGCAACGTCAATTTTTTTAACCCCGTCGACCCCCCCCCCTTTCAGGTTTTCCCCGCTTGCTAAACCCCTTTTTTTGGTGCAAATTATTTAAATTGTCCAATTGACATGTTCGCTCCTTTTCATCCAAAAACAACATCCACCGGGGTATTGTAAGCACGAGGGTGATCCCAAAGTGATGGAGGGGGGTGTCAACCACCCCCCCCCCTTCGGAAGTACCAACATGCCCTAACACAACACACGGATACCAAAATGAGGTACCAACATGCCTAGCCATTACGTCACAATGACGTCATAAAGTTCGCATGTCACAAAACTTCCATTTTCCATAGACCCACAGTGAAAAATTCAAGTTTCGCCAAAAGGTTAGGGAAATATATTTTTAGCGGTGTTTTGACTCTACTTTATGGGAATGAACTAGTTTTATATATTGACAGCATTTTACTAGCTAAATAAGGTTTTGGTCGCTAAACCAAAATTGGAAATATCATTTTCCACCTATATCAGTATTTCGGACTTTCTCAATAATATGACTCATGGTGACGTCATAATGGGAGGTTGGTACTTTCTTGGTAACCAATGGAAAGAAAAAACACTAGCTATTTTTGGTACCAAATTTACAGGAAGGGGGTGTTTTCAGTAACGAAAATCACAGGGGGGTGGTAACCCTTCCTGGAGGTATTGTTACAAAAATGCTCAGGTAGACGAGCATGTTAACGCTCCAATTAGAAAAATGGCCTCGTTATATTAATTTTGAAGGATTTCCCAAACATTATAGTTGTCTATATCTAGACTTCCTAGCAAATAATTATTTGCGAATAAGATTCAAGACCATAATTTCTAAACAATAGTTGTTTAATTGCAGCCATATTATACCTAAGTAACCTATATATAGCAACAAAAACATTTTGGGGACATTGACCCCTGTACAAAAGATTGTTTTTTAATCTTTTGACAATAATTGACCTTACACATCGTTAAACATCCTTGTAGAGAGCCACGTCACCATTGACTCCCCCCATTGACTGTTTTACTCCTTTGGACGTGAAAACAGAATGTTGTTAATTTCCTACTTTATTGATGGCATTTTGAAAATGTATCTCCTTATATGACGTGTGACTTCATAGTGGCAACTCCGGTGGATTCTTAACCTACCCACTGTAGAACTCATTTCTCTCCTAAAGTGCCAGTTTTCTTTCCAATATGGATATGCGTCTTGTTCCGCAATATTTTTCTCCTTCCATTAAAACTTTTAACAAAAATGTAGACTCTTACCCCTGAAATTCAGACCAAAGTTTAGTCAGCAATTCCGTACATCGGTCCCGATCTGTGATGGAATTTCAAAGCCCGAGCAAATGTATGTCGAAGTCCGATGCAATTGCAACCGGTTCCTTTTAATTAATCAACTGTGTGATTGCAACGGCGGAAATGAGCTGCTTTTCTTTTGTTTGAAGGTCCTGAATGTCCTCTGGTTTTTGATACGTTCTCTATTTTTCTCGAGATGAATTAGAAGCACCTGCAACGTATCAAAGGCAAAACCTAATGAAAAGCAATTCCAACTCCTATAATCCCACGTTCACTTTTATATTACATCATGCGTTAAAAAAGATCTTCAGAAAAAAGAGAGTGAATAACTTTTAAATTATTTATTTTTTTTATTTTTTTTATTTTTTTTATTTTTTTTATTTTTTTTATCATAATTTTTGGGAGTTTTTTAAAAAATGCTTATATATTCTATTGATTACACCCTTTTGTAAAGGCAGTCAAGAACCATTTTTAAACCGATTTGGGAAAGTTAGTCATTCTTGATATCGGTGTGTTCACCAGGATATGAGAGCTTGATTGCTTAAATACAGAGTCACCATCAAGGATCCATATAATCTAATTTTGTATTAGCATATTAAAGGGAATTACCTTTAGATTAGACATTAGCTGCGTCCCACACCGCGTAGTTATTACCGGTATTATCTTACCATACTTATGTCCGATGGTATTCAAAAAAAAATCCGCTAAGCCCCCTCACGCCTATTGTACCCTATTTTAATCGTGTCACACGGTATTTTTGTAGTTAATACGGTATAACTTAAGTCCGATGGAATTCAAAAAAACAAATCACTAATTTCCCCTCACGCCTATGTCCTATTGTAATCGTCCCACATGCGGTCGGACAATAATCACTTAGGGTCAAATCCTTCACAACCTCTAATATATCAGTAGAACAGGTGCTTACTTGTTTTGGGTAACACTGGTCCCGTTTAAGTCCACAAGCATGTCCCCCCCCCACACGTACTTTACTAATAATACGGTCGTAAAGTTTATGACCGGACTTAAACCTGTTCTTCTTCGGCATTAAATCGGCGGACTTAAAGCCTAGTTAAGTCCGATAGAGTTAAACCCACACGGCAAAGTTATACCCGACACTAAAACCGATCGATTTAGGTCCCGTATTTAAATGACTTATGTCCGACCACATGTGGGAGACGATACATGGGTACAATAGGCGTGAGGGGAATAGTGGATTTGTTTTTTTTAATTCAATCGGTATTCGGTTAATACCGGTAAAAACGTCGTGTGGACACGACTTTAATCGTCCCTACATGCTGTCGGACTAAGTTCACTTATTACCGGACCTAAGTTAAGACTGATTGGTTTAGGTTCGCATGAAGGTGTTAGATTTGATTTTCCAGATTTTGTGTTGAAAATCCTTTAAGGATTATCAAGTTACTTGGACCATGATTTAAAAAAGTTACAAGGGTTGAGACCTTTGGATCATGCCATTTTTAATGGAGGTGTTAAAAACAAGATCACAGACGGACTTATTTTCAATATAATTAATTGGTTCTTTTTGTTTTTTCTTTTAAACTTTCCTTAAGGTTTTGTTTTGAATATTATAGCTTGACCATTATTCTGAGGAAACCCAAAAAATATTGGAACATATTTCTACAGAAATAGTTTTGTCACACGGTTGTTAGCATCCTGATGCAAAATTGTCCATACGTGAATTGCAAAAGAATGTAACAAAGTGGGTTTATTCCTTAGCAGGTCAGAAATTAGAAACAACACGCTGAGCTATCTCACTGTATACTGACCTGCACACTTAGAATCAATTAATATATCTCCCCGAAATTGAAATTGAAATCATGAGGCGGGACACTTTTTCAATCACGGACGGGACAATTGCATTACTTTTGTCTGTGTCACGGTAAAGTATCATTTTTCACCAAAATGAATGATTCTTTCTTTTGCCATGACATTACCATTTAAATGTTCATGTGAGGTTTTTTCAATGGTGTTTTAGGTTCCGTGCATGAAAAGGCCTAAGTAACGACGCTTTTCCACATATTCTTTCAATTTTAAATCATTATTAACCTTCTTTGGGCAGGGGCGGCTTCAGAATCAGAAAAGCAGAGGCGAAAAGCATAGTTAAACTTGCGTGTTTATCAACAACAACAAATAACGTGGGAGATCGGTGGCCTCGGCGGTAGGGCGCTTGCCCTGTGGCGCCAAATTTACAAAGAAATTCCCCGGTTCGAATCCCGGTGGGGGCCACTTGCTCGGTGGGGCCACTTGCTGGGATTTATTCGGGTACTATAAACTTCTGGATTTGATCTGTATACCAGCTATTGATTAAATACAGAATACCGCTTCTCTCCATGGTTCATTTGGAAATGGATCATGAAGATCCCCGTCCTTCGGAGCGGGAACGTTAAGCCGTCGGTCACGTGGTCCAGAGAGTCCCACTGTACATGCACATCGCAGTTCAGTGTCGAATAAAGTATGGTGAAAATCCTTGACTGTTCCCTCAGTCTCAAAGCGGGACATGTTAGGAGCGTTCGTATAATAGATACACGCCGCCCCGGATCAGCATACTCAGTTGAATAATGAAATCCTAACACCACCACAAGCCCATTACTACTCTAAGAAGAAGAACCAACACATTGAAACTGTTCTCATAACTCTTTACACCTGTATTTCAGCTAGGGATTTCGTATATACTGGTCCACTTAATATACAACAATAATCCGCTTCAATAAAGAGTTCTCGCATGATAGTCTGTTTCCGATAACGCGCAGTATATAATTCTTCCTTTCGCCCCTGCTTTACCGATTCGGGAGCCGCCCCTGTCTTTGGGTGAAAGTTTTATACTCCGATGGCCAGTTTGTGCATGGACCCTTACGGTCAGCTAGTAACTGGTAACTATAAGTTTATTCGGACCTTAAAAGTTTCTGTCGGACAACGTTAATGCGCTTCACCACCCTGCAATATTAATCCGATAAAAACGAATACCGACCGAATTTAGATCCGAATCAGTGCGCTTCCACACTGCCGTCCACAAGTCCGACGCTAATACGCCAAAGTTCGAACCAGTAATAAGTGACTTAAGTCCAAACGTGTGGACACGACTATTGAGTATGATTGAAACCATTACTTTTTTTCATTCAACATATGTCACAAGATGTGGTTCCTGTGTTGCCCAAGCTTCAAGTTACTAGGGGAAAAAGGTTCTTTATATTAAGAAACCAAGAAGTGGCCTTCGAAGAATATAAATGAATCACACAAGGTGTGAGCGGAAGCGAGCTCTACCACTGAGTATAGCGACTCATGTGGTGGGAAAATGAGAATTGTCAACTAAGCAGGTTCGCAGGTCCATCAGGATGATACCCGTAATAATACGGTTATTCTTATAAACCTACACATAATACATAATACACACGACGAAGAGAAATTGGGTAGTACTAATACGGAATGATATTTGTACAATAAGTTAAAACTAGAAGCGAAAAACATAGAAGAAATGATGTTGATTTTCATTTTCTCCTTAAAAATACTTTAATCACAATATTAATACAAACCTCTTCTAACGCAAAAGTCGTTGGGTTTCAATGATTTGGTAAAAAGAGTTCGAGCTCGAGCTACAGGCTGTTTGTACATAGTTGTTGAAGTTGCTAACATTCCAAAGCAATGCACCCTTTCTGATGGCCTGCGGGTTCCATTCCATGTGAAGTTGTGTAGAGCAAAACCCTTCACAAAGAGGAAGATACGTTCAGGCATGGCCAATTGTGCATCCCTGACTATCTGGCTACAAACTGATCATGAGCTGTAGAGATTCAACTTTTTGGAGTGTCAGCATATTCATTTGATCCTTGTAAATGACGTAATCATTACTGTTGTAATGTACCTATAAAAAACACGAACAAAAGGAGTTCATAGGTATTATAACAATTCATCATTATTGTATACTTAAACCATACAATTGTTGAACACTAGGTCCCAAAAAGAAAAAAACCAATGGCTGTGGTTTAACGGGGCATTCGTGATCAACAGCCTAGTCCCCCCAACTTACCTAAAAAAAGTTGAGATTTGTTATAGAATCTGAAACCGTTAAACATTAGGTAATCCATGTGTACCTAATCTTACGTGCAAATTCGGCCTTCTGTAAGAAATTCGCATTTGTATTCGTAAAACGGACAAAAATTATAGCACAGCCTTAGTAATGGGACGTCGGGAAATGGAACATTTGCTCATAACATTAAAAAAAGCAAAAAATAAAAAAACTAAAAAGTTGTGAATAAGCTTGTCTTAAGGATACTAGTGAATATGAATAAAAAGAAGGTGTTGGAATCACGAAATGCACCTTGAATTCGATGAAAACAATGTGCAAATCCATCTAAGACACGGTGGTGCTTCCATCTACCCGCACCCGTGAAGCCAAACGTCAGCTTAAAGTACCTGGTCTGGACTCCCATGGAGCACTGTGATAACCCTGTCTACCTGAGTACTTGGACCATATCTCTTATAAGACCCACATTGAGAGACGAAGAGTAAAGTATGTTCCACGTAATAAACATCTTGAACAAAACTCACTGGAAAAAGAGGGGTGCTCGCCCACATACCCTAGATCGACGGCACTTGCCCTGTGCTACTCATGTGCAGAGTATGCTGCCCTGTATGGAAGATACAACCCATGCCAAGGAAGCTTGAGTACAGCGTTAAATTGCCTCCTGCCGGCTCATCACGGATGCCTCCGTCCAACAACCAACGAAAACTTGACACCTAGCAGAATTGTCCACCAAGCATCCGTCGAGGGTAGCGAGCATGCAGAGCGTAGTGCAAAGTAATCTAATGTGAAGCACCTATGTTGGACAGATACCTGCTGCCAACCGCCTAAAGCCAGATAGAGTTTCTTAAACAAAATCCAACCTCTTGAAACAGTCTCTAAGGAGGTCACGAGGTCGCCTTGTGGAAAGAAAGACTTGCCATCAACAATAAACATCATCGGTATTTGAACCTGGTGAGATCTTCCACATGGAGCTGGGACTCATCCTGGGCTGAATGACGATGCCTCAATAGATTGAGAACCAGGAACGGCCGATCTAAGGTTTCCTCGCAAAAATGGGGCTAATGGAAGCCTAGACAGGATAGTACTGTGGTTGTGGAACAGCACCAAGACATGGGAACACCTCTGGTCTGCAACTGCTGGAGAGCAACATGCAAATAAGGACCTTGTGGAAATTAGTGAAGCAGCCAGACGCAGTAACCATCTCTGGCGCGTCATATTTGAGCCCACAGGTGTTTGGGAACACGATAAGCAGAAGAGATTAAGAGATATGCTGGAATACGTCGGTCCGGTAAGAATTCCACGGTCTATTGTGTCACAGACTGCGACATATATTATCTAAATGGGTACTGCGTGAGAGATAACGTATCAGTCGGTCATAGCGAATGTGTGTAAATGAAATTAAATCTCCAATATCTCCGGAACAAAGGGGTTCCATGGAGGTTTTTGCATCAAAGGGTCCGTTATATGTTTGTTGTGAATAGATCTATAGAACCTAGCGAGAAAATTTAACGTTTTTGTCGGGTACTCGGGCTCGCAGACTCGGAAAAGTGAACACGCAATCGCTATGGGCCGATCCCTTTTTCCCACATGCCTTTCGGTAGTTTTCCAGTCTTGGAATTTCGAAACACTGGATTCGATTTAGCCACTTTTTTTTAATTTTAGAAACGGGGATTACGTACTTACCGGACCTCCGTTAATCCGGTGTGAAAGCAGATATAGTCCGGTGGGACTCATAGTCGGGGCTCCATAGACGATAACGGAATAAAGCGTGAACTAGTGTTGCGTGAAGAGGAAACTGAACGATTGCCCTATTCTTCACCATTGTTGTCCCGGAGTATGAGTACGCCGGACAATGGTTACTTCTACACCTGGAATGGTGCTGTAATCCATAATCCATTGGTGCACTTGTGAGCAACTAATGCGTCATTTTGACATACACAGCTATGCGGTGTTGTTATAACCCTAGCCTCGTTCAAGGCTGTCTGCTAAGACCCGACAAACGTGCTTATTTTTTTTTTTTGACATTTATTATCATATTATTTTGAAATTTTGTTCCAGTTTTGAAATCAGTGCTTTAGCCTTAAAGGGGCTACCCTGTCTAGAGAAGATTCAATCAAAAAAATTAAATTGGAATACTCTCTGAGTTGTTGTGTACACTGGATATAGGAGCCTAGTTAGTCTGGGTATAAAACCACAAATACATAAATTGTGGTCGGGTGCAGTGGCTATGCTAATCAGGGCGACAGCCTGTTATATTGCTTTGTGGTTTTAATCTTCCTGTATAAAACTCCTATCAATTTTTGCAAAGCCACGCAAAAAGCTACAGATAGAAAAAAAGGCCTCTACATGAGTGGAATGTATTGAACGTGTTATTGGAAGGCTGCAAAGCATGGAACATAGGCCAAGCGAAATTGGAGACCTCAAAATTAGGTGCTTGATAATGAATTTTGCCATGGTATTGCTGTTTCTTTAGTTTAAGTAAGGGGGGATATGCTCCCCTCCTCGCATGATCCATGCCTAATATAATCTGTGAACCTTATTTGTAATCAGCGTTGCGAACCAGTGAACGGAAGTTGGTAGAGCGCCTTGAACAAGGCTGGTTTTATAACCCTTGGACATGTCATGCGCGTGCATATCTCTTTGCGTGATGCGCGTACATCATTCAACGGTGCGTGGTATTGGCGGGAAAACAGGCGTAAATGTCCAAGGGATTTGACAAATATTGTAGTCTTTTAGCGCCACAGGATTGGGCTTATTGCAATCGCGAGAAACATATCTGGATTACTGAAGCAATGAGTTCAATTATAAAGGTTGTTCTTTAATTTTGATACAAAAACACGGAAATTTCTTAAATTAACATTTTAAAGGAGGCTGTCCGATCCGCCTTTGGGACCTTTGAAGGACCTCGTAAGGTCCATTATCACTTCTATACTATCAAAACCACAAGTCTGTTTCCCACAATATTTGCTGGTAAGTGTATGCAAGTACTAGGCCCTTATATCAAGTTAAGAATACGACACACATAAATTCGGAACAAGAACCTTTAAGACACAGCCTGTATAACTATAAGTTCTAAGTACTTTCATTCTTATCTCCTGTATGGGGAAAAAATCCTTAGCTTAAATTTAAAAAATTTCAATTGATTTAGATCGTGCAAAAATTTTTTTTTTTAAGCTATGAGCAAATGTGTGCAAAGACTAATTCAAGGTTCAACTGAGAGAGGCAATTACAAAAAACTATAACAAATAACATATTCAAGCAAAAATAATGTTGATTTGATGAAATTTTTTATCCAGACAGCACTGATTAGTTAATAAGTTATTAGTGTACATAAAATAGCGCTTATGGGAGTATGTAAAATATTGGCTACATTAATAGTACGGGGAGTTCGTGTACATGACTTTTGTAGAAATTAACCATGCATTTTCTTGTTTTAAAAAAAATATGATATGGCACAATTAAATTATACCAGAACCATCTGGAGTTGACTGGTTGACAAATGGCCAAAAATAAGATATTCAATACTTTTAGGCTAAAAATTATTTAGGAATTGATGAATATTGATTCTTTTAAAATGAAACCTACCACTATGTCACATATTTGGGGTCGAGGGTTGTTTGGTAAATCTCTTTCAGTGCTGTTTCCACTCTTGTTTACCATATTGCAAAAGCGTTCACGTCACGGGGCACCGTGACGGCATTTCTAAAGGGCTTTTTCTGATGCTGACGCTCGATTTTCCATCATTTTGTAATTGACGACCCAGTGGCAGATATATACCAATGGTAGGTCTGTTTAACGACCAGTGTGACACGTGCCCGGATCTCGACTGTTTAAAACTTTGGTCCTAGATTTTAGCAGGGCAAGCACTTTTTGCATTTAAATATATATATAATATATTAGATAGATATCAAATTCAGTTACAATATAAGCGGAGAGGAGCTCGATACCTTCTAATGGCTGTTTTAGTGTGCCTAAATTGGTATATATTATATATATATAATATATATAATATATATACTCGATATATATTAGATATATATATATATATTATATGTAGTAGGAACAAAGTAACCAGCAAAAAGAACATGTTCGAAGGGTGGATCTCAAAAGAGATGCACAGATTCGAAGATTTAGATAATTTTGAACAGATGAAGCGTAAAAACCAGCTAGAGCTTTCGAAATATAAACTGTTCTTTATCAATGACAATAACAGACCAGAAAGAGAAATCTGATACCAAAAAAAGAAAATAGAAAATATGGTGTCAAAAACCTACGTTCCCGTTACGTTAGGTTTTTCTGGTTACTTTGTCCTACTACTTATTCAACAAACCAACCGGCGCCATCAAGTTTGAGCCGGAACATGTTCGACCACTCGACCATATGCCATGGAAAAAGACCAAGCTCGTTGCTTACAGTGCAAACATCATTCCAGGAGGCTCGCAATCTTGCCTAAATCGGCTCATCACATTCAAGAATATGCAACGCACATCGGGAGGGGTTCAACACCAAAAGGCCTCACTATTAAATAAGTTTGAGTGCCATTCGTCCTTCACGCTCGTACACATGAAATGGGAATTATTCTGCGCCAAACAGAAGCCTAAACTCTTGTGCTTTTGAAGGATAATCTGTTCAATGTTAAAACAAAACATTGAACTGAACGTGATCGATTATGAACCGGCTCAGTAATAATGGTGGATGACAATGTCTTCACGGAGTTCCTATCTAAACTACATCATGAGGGACAAAAAATGCAACCAAAAACACTACAGTCACGACGCCAGAATAGTCACCGGATGAGGAGGCAATGATTCAAGAACACAAAGGACTTATAATCAACGGTAAGGAAGTATCTAGGTACCAATGACGAACCCAATCAAGTGCCAAACGTGTCGTAATCGCAGATTTATTCGACACGACAGAAAGTGTGTTGGAATTACAAGCACACCACTAACGGCGGCGAGTTAGTGTGTTGTCAAAAGGCCTAAGCTTTTGTCCGAAGACTGATCAGGTTGATAATACTCCCTACTGAGGATTTAGATCCTTTTATCGAAGGTTACGATTACGTCACCACTTTCATAAGGATGACGACTCAAGTAGTTCAGGTAACGAATCTGATTCTAACACTCCCTCGTTTTTTAGAATCAAGTCGGATTGTCACCCAAGACCCTGATCCAGTTATTGTAATCATTCATTAAAGCGTTCAACATGACCACTCAATCACATAAACCATCCAAAAACGTTCTGACTAATCTTAAATTCCCCCAGAACGCGAAGTCCATTGACTCCCTGAAAAAACGGGATGATGTGGTTATTAAGCCTGTGATAAGGTCATTCCGTGGTTGTGAGAGAAACAGATTAACATCAAGAATGTGAAACCCAATTGTTCTGATTCGACCTTTTATCAGAAACTTTAATGTGATCCACCGCAGAACATTGTTGACAATTCACCGCGTTTGGGATGAATTGTTTAAGGATTGTAACATTGAAATAAGAAGTCCGCGATTTCTTTAACCATCTAATCCCATAGCAGTCGCTTTTATACCAGCCCCCAAAACTACATAAACAAGGCATGCCTGTCGCCCGGTCATATCATGTAATAACCATCCTACGAAAACCTGTCACTTCTTTCCCAGTTACTTTACAACCACATGCTCAGTCATTACCGTCGTACCTTCAGGATACTACGGACTCATTAATAACAAATGATCTTCAAGACATTCCCCCCGATAGTCTCCTTGTTACCCTGGCTGTGAAAGCTTTGTACACTTCTATTCCACACGAGTAGGGAATCAAAGCGTGTGAGGAGGTTTTGGAACACATCAAAAAAGTCCTCCTCCTACTAGGACTCTTATCCAAATGCGTGAACTGACTTTGAAATCCAATATCTTTAACGTTCAACAATGACTATTTTACCACAGCCAGCCAAGTATCATAAATGTGTTTCAGAAAAATTATGTGAGCATTTTTTTGTTATCAAGTCTGGCACCAGTCAGATCAACTAGCTCATATGGTATAGTTTTTCACAGAGTTGTTGGCCCCCCCCCCCCCCCCCCCGCCCCCCCCCCCCCCCCCCCCCCCCCCCGCCAAAATACAATTTTTTATTTTTTTGCCGTTTTGGGCAAAAATATGATTATTGAGATTTTGATGTATTGCTATCTTCAAAACAAGCTTATCAGAAAATTACCAAATTTCAAGTAATGGGACTTATTTACGTTCTTAAATAACAAATTAGATAATTAAAATAAAGAAAATAAAAGCATTCCAGAGCATTTAAGGTCATTTTTCTCAAAATATTGTTTATTTGAACTTATGATGCACATAAATGTTTTCAAGTAAGCACAAAAGCATCAAAAACCCAGTTTCGTTTGCCTAAAATGTGAATGCTTTTTACTTTACAGTAGAAATTACAGTAGTGATAATTTCAAGTGGTAATTTAGGATATGGTACATGATGCTATTATCGGATGAACATTCACATAGTGGTTTTGGTCCGAAAATTGGGTTTTTTCTGATTTTCACTGATTTGTCCTAGAAGACGTTAGTTTTAGAGAAAGTTCTGTTTTAACGCAATATGGGGCATATTTATCATATTAACTAATTAATGTAGTTAAAAAAAAAAAAAAGCTTCCAGCGCATTTAAGGTCGGTTTTCTCAAAATATTGTTTATTTCAATAATGATGTACATAACATTTAAAAGTGCACACAAGCATAAAAAACGCATTAACACAGTTCTGTTCGACCTAAAGTGTGAATTCTTTTACTTTAAGTAGAAATTACAATGTATGTTAACTTTAGTTTTTCACTTTAAAGGGGAATCTAGGATATGTTACAATACTTCTATAGCATCGTATAAACTTTTCAACAGTGATTTTGGCTCCGAATTGATTTTTCTGATTTCATAGCTGTAGTTTGTT
>JAMKCH010041690.1:0-13161 GCA_023653785.1 Ophioderma brevispina
GTTGGGGAGTGCGATGAGGTAGCCCTCTCCAGATCGTGGGTAAGGACTGGTGCCGAAACTCCGGATCCATTCAAGCATCGTTGGGCCCGAACAGTGCATCAGGAACTGGGGCCGCTGGATGATTATCGGGGCCCCTAGGCTTTTGTCCACTCTTTAGTTTGGCTTATATCAGAGGTTGAGCTCATCTAAGTGAGAAGGGTGTTTGACCTTTTTTGGTGAAATGCTTGACTTTGTTTTGACATTTTCCCCACCCTTTCAGACCCCTGGAGAGGACACTGGGGGAATTGATTACGTGGTGTAGTGTTGACCTTTTCGTCACACCGCATCCGACATTGGCCTTTCCAGAAGCCGTATTTTGCTGCGCATCCGCCGTCCAAAAAACAGAAACAAAAGCGACAACGACTGTACGCAAAAAAAAAAAAAAAAAAAAACAAAATGTTTATTTATTTAATATTTCAATATACAAAATAGTGCTTTTTTATCTTCCTCGAGTCATTGACATCAACGCGGCAGACAGTTTGGTTTGTCGTGTATATTTTCGCACCGCCTTTATACGCGCGCGTGCGTACATCAGCGCTTTGAATCAACGTTCGCAATTTCATGCTGCGCCTAATGCATTACACACTGACGTCCTGACTCGAGGAAGATGAAAGCCTATATACCATTTGAGCTAGAATATAAACCAAGAGGGTGGAATCGCGTGTAGTATGGAATATTCCAAGCCCGTACCGATTTCTCTCACACACAGCGCTCCGTGGTTGTGCTGCGTAAGCACTCTCGCGTTGTCGTCCACTGTTGAGGCGCGAGCATACGCAACCAGAAATCTGTGCGTCAAGCTTATGTAATCATAATGTATCAGTGGTTTGCATTTCTTCTCCAGTGTTCCATTGTCTGACGGGCCGGTTTTCTGCAATAATTATGCGAAAATAACCACTCGCTGGAAGAACCATGCATCTAAAAGATTCCTGCATTTCTAATGCACAAAGTCTCTTCCCCGATGACCCCTGTAAATTTTGCTTAGGAAAAGAGATATTTGAGGGTCCGAGTGATGCATGTGGCATCAGTTGTGTATTGTTGTTTTGTCACTCGTCGTTTAGTGTGACGAACGTAAATCGGCGTGTCTCATAATATGCAAAGGACTTTCCAATTACGACGATACGTAAACCAATAATGGTGGTGCCCAAAACATGATAATGAAGTTGCGTATGAGTTGAGTTTTCGATTGGATTACGCTGTTACAATTGCGTGTGTGCTCCAGAATTTATGGGGTTTTTTTTGCCGACACAATCTAGTTTCCGCTTTGCAAACTTCATCTATAGCTTGAGTATATATCCCAGGATTCGCTTGAACCAAGGAAAATGGGAGTTTTCTCTTCAATTTGGAGTGTTCGGATAGAACATATCAACACCCCACCAATTGGTCGAGGCAAGACCCGCCATATTGGTATTGTGTCAACGGGTCATCGATACAGGTCAGCTTGGGACTGCGTGTGTGTGTGGTTGACCCTGCTTCTGAATGTGCGTGTGTGTTGAAGCGAACCCTGGTCCTAATACTAGAGCGACAGTCACGCAGTGGCTTGTATGCGAATAACATTGGAAAACAATACTTAACGAAAATAAAACCCTGCGTGGCCGAGTATCAATGGAAGACAAGTGAAAAGTTAAATGAATAAATTGGATTCCCAGGTTAGTAAATTGCAAGAAACTATCGCAATCTAGAGAAGAGGTGTCTACCCTAACTCGGAAGATATCACGGACTTGCAGAGGAAAATGAAACATTTTGAAATCTGAAAATGATTCGTTACATAAGAAAGTGGATCATCTTGAAAAACAGTCTAGGAGGGATAGCTTAACTTGCTATTTTTGGCATTCCGGGTGATTCAAGAGAAACCTGGGACCAGAGTGAAAAAAAGTGCTTGAAATAATCAAGAAACGATCTCTGAATAGATGATAGGGATATTGAATTTTAGAGTGTTCCTAGGCAAATACAAGCGGGTGGCCCTTCTCTCCCGTTATTGCTAATTCACAGCCCGTTTTAAGCAGCGTGACAAGGTCTTAAAAGCAGCTAGTAAGCTGAAGGGGTCCAACAAAAGCTATCCGAGGACCACAACCGCAAAAGTGAGAGAAACTAGAAAGAAGCTGATTCCATTTATGACTAAGGCCAAGCAATTAAGGAAAGAGAGCTAGACTGTCTTATACTAAACTTCTGATATATGGGGTAGCCTACAAAGATGACCCTAAAATGACAGTATAATTAAGATGTAGTGATGTTGTCAAGGCCAAAAATTAAAGCCCTTACCAGAAATCAGTAACTTTTACGTTCTTTTCATGAATTTTTCCCCAGTGGTCATAATGACTAGTGTTGGCAAACTAAAAAATTGAACATTGTTCAAATTATGTTTATGGGTAACATGTGATAATGTGGTCTTTGGGTCTTAAACGCCTTACACATGACCCCATATGGGTATTGACTCCCATAAACTCTTTTTAATACAGTTATGATATTAATTTTGATAAGGGATGTCACCCCCCGGGGGATTTTAATCACTCTATGATAAATTCTCCCCCCCCTTAACTGGGTGTCTAAAGTGCCCGATCATCATAATTATCATGATGCCATTCCCAAAACCACAAGTTACCTATCGGGCGACTCAGAACTTCGCAGCCTAATATTGTGGTGAATGATATAATCTGGACTAAAATTGTATGTTTTGAAGATAACGGATTAACAATTGTAGATCTGAACCCAAATAATGTGTATTGTTTAAAACGAACACCTATGGTGACAGTATTTTCTGATTGTTCAATAGTGTCAATCAGGTCATCAACTTTCAGAAATAAAAATTTGCAAAATTTTGTTATCCGATAACATGTGACTAAGATGGTTTTCTTAACTCCCTTAGAACAGTATGTCATAATAATATGTCCAATTCCATTTCCGACGAAAAAGATCTTGGTAATAATCATACTAGTGATGCACAGGTTAAAACACGCGGCCATTTTAAATGTAATGATGACATACATTCATATGTTAATTCTGAACATCTTATAATGATAATGATGGTTGTAACAGCAAACGAGGTAAATACCGTTTTTGCCACGATAGTCACAATAGTGGGTAAATTTCAATGATTTTATTCCAGTTCGTAGTAACAAGTGATCATGATGTGCTAGCACTGTACAACCATTCCTTTATAAACATAATATTGTACAAAGTGATGGTAATTCCTCTGACAACAACATCCCCCCTGGTGTTATTGTTCATAATGGTAACAATTCCTTACCGGAAAAGACCCCAACTCATAAAACACAGTAGTAATGCAGCCTTGAAACTAATAGCTACTTACGCTTCAAGATTTTTTGTTTTGGAAATGTTTTTATTTTTTTCTTTTTTAAACATTTTGCTTTATTTAAATTTTCGTGCTCCAGCGCTGGGGATTACTTATTTCTCACTAAAATTAAAACAATATTATCTTAAACACGAAAAGCTGTGTCCCCAACTGAAAAAGAGTGCACATTATTAGAAAAATGAATAAAGTCAACATCAATTTATTTCCAGAATTCAGTACAATGGATATCACATAACCTCAACATGCTCAGTCGACATGGAGCTAATGAGATTCAATAATCGGCCGCGGGACCCCACTTTAAACATAACATAACATCTTTTTACACATCTGGTCTATTGTTTATGTGCACTCCGTTTGAATATACTTCGAATGTTATGTCCTTGCCGCGTTGGCAAGTTCTTTCCTCGTTCGCGATAAAAGATCTTGAGATTTCTCTGTGTTTCAATTAACTTTGACCATAGATTAAGATAATTTTTTTTCGAAAAGAACATGTAAAGGGACCAATTCAGAAAGAAAAGGCCGTGGCAAGGATAGACCTAATTTGTGCATAACCTATATCCGCAAGTTATTGTCTTTTAAAAAAACCCTATTTTCTATTCAATTTACCAAAAATGCATGGATTCCAGCGACCTACATTTTTAAAAAATCATGAGCGAGTGTGAGTATGTTTGGCCCTGTTAAGTTATGAACAGATGCTAGAGCTCAATACGGCGAAATCATAACACCTGATATAGCTGAATCTTTTCAACAGTGTTAGCAGTAACAATGGACCTCATACCCTGTTGAGAAGAGATCTGAAGTGGTTTTAGATGTGATTTTTGAAATCATTACTCTATTGTGGCTGAGTACGTGTACATATTGGTCACTGACATTCTTGGAGTAAAATTGAGAGTTTGGACATTTTATTCATTTTTCTAAATAATGTGCACTTTTTTTCATTTGGGGATACAGCTTTTCCCTGGTTTCCGATAATATTTTTAAATTTTTAGGAGGACGTAAGTGATCCCCAGCGCTGGAGCACGAAAGATCGTTAAATTCACGAACGTATATGGCCTATTAATGGCATTTATCAAAACATAATGACCCAGATTTCATCTCATTTGTCATACTTTTTGACTTCCGTGTTTCTTGAACCTGGGCTTCAACAATCACTCATTTAGGTTGAATGGATTTGATCAGCAGTGTGGTTTCGTAAAATACTAATACAGCTGGTGCCACTCATGTGGAATCTCATTTCTAATTTTCGGCATTCATCAGATTATCTGTTAATCATTTACCTAGCATCTCGGCAATATTCTTTGGATAACCTGTCGTTTAATGTTCGTATTTTCATTCTACTAGCGCTTGCATACAGTCGACCCCCAGATTCAACCCTTTTTCCCCAAACTCGAAGATATCTTGATCGTCTACAAAGCGAATATTGTAATTATCTTCTTCAATTTCGATGCCCTAAATTTCCTTTTTCGGTGACTTTAATGAAAACTGGTAATGATGACGATTTCATCATCTTAGGCAGATGAATGCCCGGATGGATGGGATTCGTCTTTCTGTGGTTATGAAGAAATTGAAAAAGAAATAGTGCGGATACTATGTAAATAGATTCGTATTGATCTATTGAACTTTTGTCGTGAAACCGGTTTTAGAAGAATTAATGGCAGGGTTACAAGAAAATCTGGCTTTTTCCACCTTTATTGGACATCAAGGAAGAAGTGTGGTCGACTACCTAATAGCAAAATTTTTCTTCTTTAGCTTTTGGGAAATATTGAAATTTATTTCCCTTCGCACTGAGTCGGATCATCTCCATAACTTTCTCGATTCGAACAAGGATTCCCCAATTGTTTATCCTTCCCTAGATCCGAACCAGCGTTGACCCACATCTTGGTGAACCATTCCTCGCCTTGTTTGGAATCCCAACGTTTTTGGCTAATTCTTTCACTAACAAGATGGAACCATGATCGGGTTCAATACACTTTTTATCGGAATTTACATCCGCATTGAATAACCTATTTATTGACCAGGCAGTTTCTATTATGAATGATCTATTATAGGTTTGTTGCTGTGATATGCGGCGTACTTTTTCACTGGTCCAACAATAAGTACGGTAGTAAAAAGGATTGTTTGATGAGGAATGCACCGTAGCTAAAAGCTGTTCAACGTAAGCTGCGTTTTTTTCAGATTAGGTCGTACAGACTTTTCCCCCCCCCCCCTCAAGCCTTTCGGATTATATGTCCTTCAAAGCGCAATTACGAAAGCTTTTAAAAAAACACGGAAAATTGCCCTATACGTAGGACAATCGAAGAAACTGCTGATGCCCTCTTCGTGATGGCATAGTAAAGCCATTCCTGGTCTCAAAATAAAATTCACTAGTGCTTCAATATCCCTTTATATTTCTATTGACTCCTGGTAAATTATTTAAACACCTTTTTAATCCAACCTGATCATCTTTGAAAGACCATAGTGCCTACCCATGATTCCCAGCCTGCGCCTGCCAGTCCTAATCCCAACGATATGTCAATGTTTTCCGTTTTCCCAATCGCCAAATTCACCAGAAGGATGTGCAACGCCATTAAATCCGCAAGAACGGGCAAGCCATCCGGTTTCGATGGTCAACCCGCAGAATTTTTCAAGTTTGGTCCTGTTGCTCTGATAAATTTATTAGTCAGCTTATTAATTCTATTCTTATAATTGGCCGTTTCCATTCAGTGGTCTATTTTGAGTTATCCCTTTGTTTTAAGAGTGTTTCTCCGTGAATGACCCTGCCAATTATAGAGGCATTTCACTTACTCCCATCATCAGCAAATATTGTTCCAACATTATCTCTTTCAGATTAAACACATGGGCTGATTCAATTTAATTTTTTCATCAAGACAGGCTGGAGGTTTTAGAAAAGGTATAGAACAACTGTAACGTTTTCATTTTTGAGTCTATTATAATAAATACCTTTCACGTAAAAAGGGTAGAATTTATGTTGCTTTGTTGCATTTTCCGTAGAGCCTTTGACTCCATTAACCATATTTTTCCTTCTTCAGAAACTTACAACAAACTCGCTGGCATTTCCCGGGTAATGTTTGGATGTACTTACTTCTATGTACAGTTAATTTACGTGCTCATGTGAAAACCCCAAAAGGTATCTCACAGTCCTTTCCATGTGATTACGGAGTTCAGCAAGGGTTCATTGCTTTTCTCCCTTTCTTTTATGTTTTTTTTCGAATGATTTAAGTAAGCGGTTTTGAATTTCAATGATTTACAAAAATCCAGATTGGTGAGTGTAATATAAGTCACGCCTGCATTCGCTGACGATCTCGCTCTAATAGTGATAACTAATTCGGTTTTGCAAAACAACTTGATATTTTTGAGCGAGTATTGCAAAGAATGGGTCTGACTGTGAACATTGATAAGACCAAAATTGTTTATTAAAAAGTGGTGTCAACTGAAAAGGCATGAAAAAATGGTACTTTTAAGGTAACGTCTTGAGGTTGCCAGCTCATACAAGTACCTAGTATTTGTAATTTAGTTCACAAATGTAATTGGTTAAAGCTCAAGAACATACTCTTGCACAAGCTATCAAGCGCTTTTCTCTTTCAAACTAATCTTTAACAAATTTGGTCGCCTTACCTGTAATGTTTTTGTTTTAATATTTTTTGATTCCATGATTTCCCCAATTTTAACCTACGAGTGTGATTATGGGCACTTTCCGCATCCTCCATTCAGGAAGGTTTTCTTTAATTTTGCAGATATGTTCTTGAGGTTGCCTCGTCGCGCCGTCCACAGCGTACGGGCTGAACTTGGAAGATATATAGTCTAAATGTTTCTTGTCTTGTTAGAGTTAATCAAATTTGGTTGCGTAACGGAACTAACAACACCAGCATTTTGTACCACTGTTACAAATATCCAATTTATGAGAGCAGAATTAATGCCCCGTGTTGGGCCCTTGATGTTAAAAATTCTTTTTTCCTTCGGTTTTGGTGAATTCTGGATTGCTCAAGGTGGTGTATTAACACGAGCATTTCTTACCATGTTGTAAACAAGATGTAAATATTCACATTCAAGATTTAGAAGCGATGTCGCCTTATATTCGAAATTATGGCTATATTCGCAATTTAAATATGAAATTTACAGTGTGAGCCTTATCTATTAAAGCTCGACAAGTTCTATCTGAAAGTTTTGATTACAAATTACGCCTAGGGCATGTCTTTACTTGGAAGCGAGCGGGGAAGGTGGAATGGCATTCCCGGAACAACGATTATGTAGGGTTTGCAACACAGGTGAAGTTGAATATGAGTTCCACTTTGTTGTGGTTTGTAATCACTATGCCGTGGATCGTAGACGTTACCTCTCGCCATTTTCATTAACAACCCAAATCTGTTTAAAACTCTGAACTTTAATTAGTTCCTCACGATGGGATACACTTGCAAAACCTATCAAGAATTATGGAATTGCATGCAAAAAACGTGAGCCTTTTTGCCAACAATGTACTCTAATCACGTGTTTATTATATAATTGTATGTAAGGCCGGTGGGCCTATAATTACTGTTTCTCCATAAAATCTCTCCTTTTGCAAGAGAACTGAACTGAACTGATAATACTTTTGGGCACCTTGATTTTGGTTACGCCGTTTGTGGAGAGTCCGCTGTCTATCTGTATAAGTACTTGCACTATAAACACATGACAATCACTACGCACACAACGCACGGAGAGGCTAGTAACGTAGACCACCGTGGGAAAAATGTTTGGCTACCGATAGATCCAATGTTCAATTTCTCAAAAGGTTCGATAGGTTTAGACTCAATTGAGGGATGTTCTCGTAACAGGAAAATTTTGACACTCTGATGCAAAATATCATAGAACACCTTCGTTTTTTGAGATTTGAGATTATAGTCGATTGCCGTTGATGTGTTCGTACCCCTGGAGTTTTGGACCGATTCAATTAAGTCGGAGAGGGAAAAAATGAAAGAATTCAAAGCCGTTGCCACACCGGATTATCTGGAGGACACTCAAGTCATATAACTCACTCACTGCCACTAAATCCAATTTCATTCATGTATGGAAACGCACAATCGTGTATTTCAGCATAACATTCATCACAATAACATGATTAACAGAAGTCCATGCGCCTCATTGAATTTTTCACCTCGCAAGAATTGGTACCGGGTATGAAAGCAGATATAGTCCGGCGGGAGCCATTCGTCCGAGGCTCCATAGACGATACGAATCAAGCGTGAACTATGTTGCGTTAAGAGCAACTGAATCGATGCCTATTGTTCCCATTGTTCCCGGACTAATACGCCGGACTATAATTGCTTCTACACGTGTCATATGTGACAGCCGTCCTGTGACGGCGTGTCCTACCACCCATCTGTCTATTGTGTTCCAATATGAGTGCGTTGAGCATCATTTGTTTTCAGACGTACCCAAAGTCACTCGCTACAAGGTCACGGTTTTTTGTACATGTGCTATGGTAGCTAGGACCTCTCTCATGGGGGACCTAGTTTCTTACACGAGTTCACATATTCAGATGAATCGAGTATAGTTTCATTTACACATTCTCTATGGGTACCGCAATTTAGAATAATATCTTTCGCAGTATATGACACAGACTACACCATGGGATAAAACTTTCCGCACCGCGTAGCGAGTGACAAACGAAAAAACACACACACAAAGGGGGAAAAAAAAAGGTCTCTGACGTCAATCGGTCAAAAATTACGGAGTCCCGGAGTGAATGGTTAGAAATATTTTTTTGAAATACTTCGAGATAATTAAAATTAGCCCGAGATAAGAACTTGAAGGTAATAAAATTAATATCCCCGGTTAATCTCGGGTAAAATCTCGAGATAATTTTATTTATATCTCGATATAATTAAATTAAAGTTATCTCGGGATAGGATCTCGAGATAATAAAATGATCTCGAGATAATTTATCTCGAGATTTTTTTCTACCACGAGGTGTTATGAGGGAGCGCACCACTAATGACTCTCCATAGGAATACAAGCATTTTTGTACGGGTTCCGGTTACAATACACAAATCCCTGCAATACTTGAGACATCGTGTTTGGTATCAAACTAAAGCGCTTTTCTGAAAGATTTTAGAAATTTTGCCTGAATACGGTGTTGACCATATACTTTCACGTTATTTCACATTAAAAACGCAATGATAATGTACCACCCGCATCACTAATATCTAGGAATGACCACCCGTGCACATCCGCGGCAGTATATTGGGTTTGCGAGAACCTTATTTGTTCATCATGTTATGTAATGTTGCCATCAATTTCTATCGTCCATGTGGATATCAGACACGGTGATCCTAGCCAGATATCAACATTCGCACATTCGGATATTCCAACATTCGGATATTCGCATTTTCAGACAGCACATATCGCACATTCGCACATTCACATTCGTTATTCGGACATTTAATTCAAATTGAACAATAAGGAATATCACCCATCTTTGGACCCATTTCGACCTTAGAGAAAAAAGGTCCTATGCTACGAAAAGGTCAATAGTAAATATTTGGAAAGGCCCACAACCAAAAACTGTGCAATTCACATCATTTTTTTTTCGTCATAAAATATGGCTCAGTACTATCTATATATCACCTAAAAATTATAAAACAATTTTGCCCGTTCGTTATGGAGATAGAGGCGCTAGACTACCCGTAATCTCTAAAATGGCAAATTTTGAATTTGCAAGGCCATAGCCAAAACTGGTAATTCAACATATTTTTTTCTTAATAAATATGATCAGTACTATCTTATAATATCACTAAAATTATAAACAATTTTGCCCGATTCGTATGGAGATAGAGGGCGTAAAATACCCGTAATCTCTAAATGGGCACAAATTTTAATTTGCAAAGGGCCACGCCAAAATGAGTAATTCAAATAGGTTTTTTTCATTAAAATATGATCAGTACTCTAATATAATATCACCTAAAAATTATAAACAATTCTGCCAGATTCGTTATGGAGATAGAGGGCGCTAAACTACCGTAATCCTAAAAAAGGACAAATTTTAATTTGCAAAGGCCACAGCCAAAAACGGAGTAATACAACTAATTTTTTTCTTAATAAATATGTCAGCACATTTCTACATATCACCTAAAAATTATAAATATTTTGTCCGATTCGTTATTGAGTTAGAGGGCGCTAAAATACCGGTAATCTCTAAAAAATGGCAAATTTTAATTTCAAAGCCACAGCCAAAAAAATAGTTAATCACATAATTTTTTTTTCTTCATCCATATGATCAGTTACTATCTACTATATCACCTAAAAATTATACAATTTGCCCGATCGTATGGAGATAGAGGGCGCTAAACTACCCGTAATCTCTAAAACATGGCAATTTAATTTGTCACAGGCCACAGCCCAAATTGAGTAATTCAAACATAGGTGATCGGAGGTTTTTCTTCATAATATGATCAGTACTCTCTACTAAATATACCTAAAAATTATAAACAATTGTGCTCGATTCGTTATGGAGATAGAGGGCGCTAAACTTACCCGTAATCTCTAAAATGTGGCACATTTTAATTTGCACAGGCCACATCCAAAACTGAGTATCTTCAAAACATAAAGTTTTTTTCTTCTAAATATGATCAGTACTCTCTACTAATATCCCTCAAAATTATAAACATTTTGTCATATTCCCGTTATGGCTATGAAGGGCGCTAAACTACCCGAAATCTCTATAAAAAAATGACAATTTTATGTTTGGCAAGACACAAACAAACACCAAAAACTAGTAATTCAACATAATTTTTTTCTTAATTAATATGATCAGTACTTATCTACTAATATCACCTAAAAATTATAAACAATTTTGTCCAGATTCGTTATGGAGATAGAGGCGCTAAACACCCGTAATCTCTACCAAAATGACACATTTTATTTGGGGCAAGGCCACAGCCAAAAACTGAGTAATTCAACATATTTTTTCTTCTTCATAATATGAAGTAGGATTACCATCTACTAATATCACCTAACATTATAAACAATTTTGCCCAATTCGTTATGGAGATAGAGGGCGCTATACTACCCGTAATCTCTAAAAAAATGGCAAATTTTAATTTGCAAAGCCACAGCCAAAAAATGAGTAATTAAACATAATTTTTTTCTTCATAAATAAATCAGTACTCTCTACTTATATCACCTAAAAATTATAAAACAATTGTGCCCAATTCGTATGGAGATAGAGGGCGCTCATACCCGTAATCGTAAAATGGCAAATTTTAATTTGCAAAGGCCACAGCCAGAATTGAGTAATTCACCATAATTTTTTTCTTCATAAATTGATCAGTACTTTCTACTTAATACCCTAAAAATTAAACCAATTTGAAATTCAAATAACAATGCATTAAAAAAAAAAAAAACTACCCGTAATCTCTATAAAAAAATGGCAAATTTTAATTTGCAAAAACCACAGCCAAAAACTGAGAATTCAACATAATTTTTTCTTAATAAATATGATCAGTACTTTCTACTAATATAACCTAAAACTTATTAACAATTTTGCCCGATTCGTTATGGAGATAGAGGGCGCTAAACTACCCGTCATCTCTAAAAAATGCAAAATGTGAATTTTCAAAGGCCTAGCCAAAAAACGAGTAATTCAACAAAATAATTTTTTTCTTCATAAATATGATGAGTACTATCTACTAATACACCTAAAAATTATAAACAATTTTGCCCGATTCGTTATGGAGATAGAGGGCGCTAAACTACCCTAATCTTAAAAAATGGCAAATTTGATTTTTCAAAAGGCCACAAGCCAAAAAAACTGAGTAATTCAACATAAAAAAAAAAAAAAAACAAAAATTTTTTTTCTTCATTAATATGATCAGTATATCTACTAATATAACCTAAAAATTATAAACACATTTGTCCCGCTTCGTTGGGGAGATAGAGGGCGCTAAAATACCGGTAATCTCTAAAAAATGACAAATTTTAATGCAAGGGCCACAGCCAAAAACTGAGTATGCACAAATGTTTTTTCTTCATAAATATGATTAGTACTATCTTATAATATCACCAAAAAGTAAACAATTTTGCCCGATTCGTTATGGGATAGAGGGCGCTAAACTACCCGATGCTCTAAAATGGCAAATTTTAATTTGCCAAAGGCCACAGCCAGAATTGCGAATTCAACATAATTTTTTTCTTCATAAATATGATCAGACTCTCTACTAATATCACCTAAAAATTATTAACAATTTTGCCGATTCGTTATGAGTAGAGGGCGGCTATAAACTACCGAATCTCTAAAAAAATGGCAAATGTGAATTTTCAAAGCCAAGCCAAAAACTGAGTAATTCAACATAATTGTTTATTCATAACTATGATAGTACTATCTACTAATACACCTAAAAATTATAAACAATTTTGCCCGATTCGTTCTGGAGATAGAGGGCGCTAAACTACCCGTACTCTCTAAAAAATGGCAAATTTGAATTTTCAAAGCCACAGCCAAAAACTGAGTAAGTCAACATAATTTTTTTCTTCATTAAGATGATCAGTACTATCTACTAATATCACCTAAATATAAACAATTTTGTCCGATTCGTATGGAGATAGAGGGCGCGAAACTACCCGTAATCTCTAAAAAATGACAAAATTTAATTGGCAAAGGCCAAAGCCAAAAATGAGTAATTCAACATAATTTTATTTCTTCATACATATGATTAGTTAAACTGTTAATCTACGAATATCACCCAAAAATTATAAACAATTTTGCCGATTCGTTCTGGAGATAGAGGGCGCTAAACTACCGTAATCTCTAAAAATGGCAAATTTAATTGCAAAGGCCA
>JAMKCH010041691.1:0-14575 GCA_023653785.1 Ophioderma brevispina
AAGAATAAATTACCTATCATTGGAAAGAGGGATTGTGGCTTAATTGATGGCACTAGTTAATTTGGTAATAATTTTTTACAATTACAACAAAAAATTGGAAAGAAGTTTGTTTTTTTGTTTTTTTTTGATACGCCCTGTATTTTACATTTTCGATGGCCCAAATTCTGAGGTTTTCACTTTTCTAAATTTACGTTGAAAACTAATTGTTGTAAATTCATAGATGACATAGAAAGAGGATGTTTGTGAAATATAATCGACAGTTCTCTAAGTTCTCTATTTTCTTCTTTTCAGACCATCACCACAGTACCAAAGAGGTGGTGCTCGCAAAGACCTTCTCGCCGTTCAGGAGCCCAGCAAACCATCCCAACGCATTGCAGGACGTGATCGCGGTGGTAGAGGGGGTCCATCCCATGGTGGACGAGGAGACCCACGTGGGAGAGGGAGAGCTGGAGGCGGGAGTAGGGATCGAGGGGAAAAGAAAGGAGCCAAAGGGGATTAAGGTTAGGTGTGGTCAAAATTAAAAAAAGCGAAATAGGCACACTACCGTGATGCACACTACAGGCAACTGAAGGTCAAAAGAAACTTCTCTTGGGATAAAATAATAATAGCAGAGATTTATTATAGTGCCTTTTATGTATTGGTCTAGGCGCTTTCACAAATGGTCGGTGATCACTGTGGCCCAACCATACCATAAACCATTTAGCTTTTTCAAAGGGATGCAGCAGATCGGGGACAGCGGTTTCCCTTAATCAGCAAACATACATCGAGATAACCATCCGCAGCCGGGATCAGCTTCCCAAGTATCGCTGGGTAAATCGGCGACAACAAGCGGTTGTGTTATTTAATTCTTTGTCAGGAAATTACAAGACAGCGAAATCTCACCCCCCCCCCGGGATGGTGGCCAGTCTTCTTGCGTATCCAACCCAAGTCATTGTAAATAGCTTGTGGTGTGTCCAGGATTTATTCAAGATAGCCAAGCTGTTCTGGGGTCGAGTGTAGGTACCATGATACGTATAAGCTCTATCGTGGCCCATTGTGCTAGGGGCTGATGTGGGAACAGTCAGGGGTTTTCACCATACTATTATCGAACTGGCTACGATATAACCATACAGTACAGTTGCGACTCTGTGTACAACAGGACCGACGGCTAATCTTCTTTCTCTTTCACTCACAGGAGAAGAGGAATTCACCTACTGATGAAGAAGGAGATTGAAAAGAAGTGTGATCCATCTGGCTATGACAAGGATTGTGGCAGCTATTTAGAGCGGGACATTGTAGAGAAACCCCAATGTGCCTCCTGGTAAGAAATTTGGATAATTCGATTTTAGGCCACTTGTTGTTTCATGCAAGTGAAGACGCTTGTAAGTGCATGAGATAGGCAGATCATACTGTGTCTGCCAGTGACAGTGGTACCATTCCTAAAAGAAAAACTAAAATTATGCAAACAAAACTAAGCAAAACAAAACTAAGCTAAACAAAACTAAACAAACAAAATGAGCAAAACAACAACTAAGTAAGCAAAAACAAAGCTAAGTAAAAAAACAAAACTAAGTATATTATATCTTGCCATCATATTTGCAAAACTACGACTAAGTCTTTCAGTTGTTGAATGAAATTTTGAGTCGGACCACAAACACAGTCTCAGAATGAAACTGGGTTTACACCATTTCAATGCTTCCCACAGATCCATAAATCTGAACAAAAATGTTCTTGTTTTTTCTTTTTACGTGAGTGGGAAAAGAGAGAATTATTGTGATCTATTAAGTTTCCCCCGCTTGTCATAAATATCACCTTCCAAGTTGTTATAGAAGTTCCAATAACTATCTTTAAATAATTGAGGCCAAAGATTTTAAAGTTTAAGCTGTATCAGTTAGGTCTACAAGGATTTTATCCACGTGTTTTTAACAGGAACTGACATGCAGGTTTGAACTGAAGCTGAAAAACTTCTAGAAGAGCCGTTGTTCTACCCCGTGGATGCCGATTACTTCAAAGGATACGAAGGCCCTGAAGGTAGGGGATTGGACATGCTTTGCATTGGAGGGATCGTAAAATTGCCATTTTTGATCATACAGGCTATCCAGTGTTCGCCACTTCCTCCCTCACAGCGAGTCTGTTTGCATTCCCAGCAATTGCCGGTACCCATAAAACCCATTATACATACTCCACTCCCTGGATGGAGAGAGGCAAGCGAGGTAAACGCCTTGCCCAATGCACAACACATTGGCGACAGCGGGGCTCGAACCCCACACTTATGGCTTATGATCAAGCGCTGATCCACTGCCCACATGTGCCCGTATCTGATTTAGAAGGTGTAATTGGGGGAAAAGAGTTAAAAACTTGTGGAAAAATATTTGGAACAAACATGGACCTGACATGGAGGATGAATCCTGATTGAAATTGGAAATGCCCAAATGAGGTTCAATTTTGAGTTGTTACATAGCTTTTTTTAGCCAAAAGAAGCTGGGATAAACATTATTAGTCTGATTTTTTATTCCTTTCAGTAAATGCATATTGTCGATGGTACAAACTCATTGGAGGGGTAGTGTTGATATCAAAAACTAAAAATCTATTAACAGCTGAAATGCTCAACTTTTGGTTCAACAGAATAAGATGCGTTTAGAACCCCTTTTGCATGAACTTTTTTGTATCGAATATGTAGGCTTCATTCAGATTTCAATTGGAATAGATTTGTTGTAAAGTCTGAGACACGCTATCGATTCCTTGGTTTGGTGTCAATCAAAGCACTAATAAAGTGTCATGACCATCGAGGCTGGGTGAAGAGGGATTAGGGCCACATAATATTGTGTTTGTTATGAGGGACCCAAAAACTCTAAAATACTTAACGGAAATCCCAGGCTAATAAATCTTTGCTTCATCAAATATTAAGAATACTTTTTGTTTAAAATGAATGCCTTTCAATCAGAAAAAATGACCACTATATATTGATAACAAAGGAAACGTTTAATACACATCTTCGTATGATTGCAGCCATTTTGAATAATCCCCATGAAACAATAGAATCACTATGGTAAAATGTAGTCCATAGTGGTTCTTGAAAGAAGTAGCCCAGAATGGACACACCAAACTTTTTCAGTTTTTACCTATTCAAGGATTCGTCCCAGTTTTTTAATTAAATCTATCATAGTGATTTTCCTAGCGGGGACCACAAACTATGATAAATAACCGAAGATTCAACATTGAAATTTACCAAGAATGCAGTCTGCTCTTCTCCGAGCTGTTACGTGCCTGCTAATATACAAAGACGCTGAGTCTGGATGATTCGGCACCCCTTGCCCCGCATTCTGTGAGGGTGTTGTTTGTATATTCTCTTGATCCGTGGGTTGTCAGAATCGGGAGGGGTCGACCGGGGGTCCTGAGGGGTGTGAACCCCTTATCTCTAACCATCTATGTGCCCTGTGAGGGGCTGCGCCCTTGGTAAGGCCCCGGGAGTTAGGAGGAAAGCCGAGCAATGTCACCAATGCCAAACATTGCTACCACCTCCATTTACCTGAACATAGTTTTTTCATTAAAAATGTCAGTATCTGGGGGTTAACTAAAAGTGAGAGAGAGGGCGTGGTGAGGTTTGAGGTGGGAAGTGCTAAGGGGTGCCCTCATAAGGGGGGGGGATACTAGAGATCCGCCGGGGTAGTCATGTACTTGGGCTTAGTCTGGTCTCCGTTCTTTTGATGGGGGTTGAGTCGAGGTGGTGGGGTGTAGGGGGGTGAGGAGGGAGGTGAGGTGGTGAGATGTGAAGAGTGCGAGTGTCTGTGAGATGCAGGATTATATGGGACCTGTCGGGGCGGGATTGGATTCCGATCCGTTGCGTCAGTGTGGGGTTGGCGAGAGCTGGTTGGGCGGGTTTCCATGGAGGGGAACGGGGGTAGTGTCTTATTTTCCCGGCCTCAGGGGAGGGGGGTGAAGCTTGTGAGGGCGGTGGGAGGGTGGGGATTGGTGTCCGCGGTTCCCAAGTTCCCTCTCTTATCCTGTTAGTACACTTTAAATGATTGGACCAATCTGTCAAATATTATTTTTCTGGAACAAGACAATAAATGTTAAACGTATCTGATTTTCTGATATTTTCCTTAGTGACGTTTTTTGGTGCATAATAATTACTTATTCCGTATCATTTTCTTATGTTGAAATTCTTCAGAGTTTGTCAAGTTTGGTGTTTGGAATTTATTCAGTGAATTGGGGCCTGTAACTTTTCTTCGTGAGAAAGGACATTTTTTTATTATGGCCTTAATCAATCTATCCTGTATCGAACATCGAATTTCTATTGTCACTGATGGGTAAAGCACTATAAAAAACCTTTCCAACGAATGGAATCGTCGACGCACCCCAAAACTTTTTAATGATGACAGGATTACAACTCCCTATAATATTTTTGGCCTATTAGAGGTATTATTGGCCCTAGAATTGAGTATGTGAATAGGAGTACCCCAGTATAAATTTACAACTGTGATGCTGGAATGCACCTTTGTTGAAGTCATCAAATAATAATCATACTCAAATTATAGTGATAGTCACACTAAATGCAAATCTTTCAGTTTTTTTTTTGAATGGAACTCTCCTCCAATAGCTTTTTGGAGTGTTCCCATGATCAATCCCTTGAGAATTTTGCATTACAAGATTACACCATAAGTTAGGTTGTTTGCCCACATTGGTGTAATGTTTGTTTCATGTATATTTACTGTAAGCTAATTAGTATTTACATTAACATTCAGTAGATCTTACACAACCTATACAAGCGCCAAAATCCTCATTGGTTTACCAACCTCTAACTCTAGTTTAAAGTCTATGGGGTTTCTCTGTTTTGTTGGTGGAATTAATGATATTCTTCAGTGAATATCTGGCAAATTAGCTCATTATTTATTAACATGCGATAACTGGATAAAACTACAGTTTGTCCACAAAAATGGTGCAAGGCACAAAGTGCACTCTTTCTAGATATTGATTTTTAGATCAGAACAAACTGAAAGAAAAGTATTCATGATTATAGAAGATTAACATATTAAAGTCAATTATCCTTATTTTATTCTCACACATTTTGTTACCATTTTGGTGATTGTTATCATAATATTTAATTGTTTAACAGGTTTCTTTGCATTATTGCGTGATGATCGAGTCCTTTTAAATCAATAAGCCCTATCGACCTATCGACATGATGCTCTTGCTTTGTATTCCATGCTGTGAAAAGTGCACAATTCAATTGGTATCGCACCCTCTCTTAGAATATTAGACATATCTGGATTGCAACAATTAAATCGGATGCTGTAAATCGTATTCAAAAGCCAAGACTTCATTTGTGATATGATGTAAATATTACATCACTATATTATTTTTATTCAACTTCAATGAGGGCACTTTTGCCTTGCACCATTTTTTGTTGACACTTTGTAAACAGCATTTATCATGTGGTGGTGGACATTATTTTTTAGAACTACACTCTCGTTCTCTGTGCATGCAACAGATAACAGCAAAATTCTAATGATAGAGTCTGTGCCATTGTTGTTGCCAGGGGGTGTTGATGGTGGGACCGCCAGGCACGGGCAAAACGTTATTAGCCAAAGCCGTCGCCACTGAATGTGGTACCACATTCTTCAACGTCTCCTCCTCATCGCTCACTTCAAAATGGCGGGGCGAGTCCGAAAAACTCATGCGACTCTTATTTGAAATGGTACGTAATCTGCCACTTTTTTTTTTTTTTTTTTTTATCTCATAAGGCAGCTATTCAATATTTTTCTACTTCAATCCACAACTCTGATGTTTTTATGATTCCAATCTCCAACTCTAAAATACAAATAAAATCATAAATTAAATTTTGTTCCTGGAGTGGGATCCGAACCCACGACCTTTAGATAACAAGACGAGCGCCCACAGACACACGCCACGCAATCCGAGCCGGCAGGAAGTCGTTCTTTTGTAATACTTCAATATAAACATTAACGGAATAAAGCGCACACATAATAATGAATAGCGCCCCTATGAGACGAGTTGAAAATATATGCTCCTGGAGCATGATTTCGGGCCAAAATCTCCAAGAATCATATAAAACTACAGGTTGTCCACAAAAAAATGGTGCAAGGCAAAAGTGCACTCTTCAAGATCAGAACAAACTGAAAGAAAAGTATTCATGATTACAGAAGATTAACATATTAAAGCCAATTATCCTGAAGAGGACATCTTATTTTATTCTCACACATTTTGTTACCATTTTGGTGATTGTTATCATAATATTTAATTGTTTAACAGGTTTCTTTGCATTATTGCATGATGATCGAGTCCTTTTAAATCAATAAGCCCTATTGACCTATCGACATGATGCTCTTGCTTTGTATTCCATGCTGTGAAAAGTAGCACAATTCAATTGGTATCGCACCCTCTCTTAGAATATTAGACATATCTGGATTGCAACAATTAAATCGGATGCTGTAAATCGTATTCAAAAGCCAAGACTTCATTTGTGATATGATGTAAATATTACATCAATATATTATTTTTATTCAACTTCAATGAGGGCACTTTTGCCTTGCACCATTTTTTGTTGACACTTTGTAAACAGCATTTATCATGTGGTGGTGGACATTATTTTTTAGAACTACACTCTCGTTCTCTGTGCATGCAACAGATAACAGCAAATCATATTTTTGATATAACAAAATTCTAATGATAGAGTCTGTGCCGTTGTTGTTGCCAGGGGGTGTTGATGGTGGGACCGCCAGGCACGGGCAAAACGTTATTAGCCAAAGCCGTCGCCACTGAATGTGGTACCACATTCTTCAATGTCTCCTCCTCATCGCTCACTTCAAAATGGCGGGGCGAGTCCGAAAAACTCATGCGACTCTTATTTGAAATGGTACGTAATCTGCCACCTGTTGGCACTTTTTTCTTATTCTTGACCTCTGACCTCTCCCTTCCATATAGGGTGTTCTGATGGTGGGTCCACCTGGAACGGGAAAGACCATGCTGGCCAAGGCAGTGGCCACTGAGTGTGGGACGACCTTCTTTAATGTCAGCTCGTCGTCCCTCACCTCCAAGTATCATGGAGAGTCTGAGAAGCTAGTAAGACTCTTGTTTGAAATGGTGAGTAAGCTGTGTGTGTTGATGTGTGAATGCTGTTTGATAATTATGCAAGTTAGAAAATTCCTTTCATCTGTTGCCTGGAACTTGGAAAGTCGAATTTTATTTTCATTTTTAGTTATTTATTTTATTTTGCACTCTTCTGAAAAAGATGTTGTTGCAAAAGGCACTTTTGTTGCAAAAGGCACTTTTGTTGCAAAAGCAGTTTTGTTGCAAAAAGCATTTTTGTTGCAAAAAGCAGTTTTGTTGCAAAAAGCAGTTTTGTTGCAAAAAGCAGTTTTGTTGCAAAAAGCAGTTTTGTTGCAAAAAGCAGTTTTGTTGCAAAAAGCAGTTTTGTTGCAAGAGCAGTTTTGTTGCAAGAGCAGTTTTGTTGCAAGAGCAGTTTTGTTGCAAGAGCAGTTTTGTTGCAAAAAGCATTTTTTTGTTGAAAGAGCAGTTTTGTTGCAAGAGCAGTTTTGTTGCAAGAGCAGTTTTGTTGCAAGAGCAGTTTTGTTGCAAGAGCAGTTTTGTTGCAGAATCAGTTCTGAAGATAAGCTTGTGCCATTATCCAGCAAATAATGGCATGAAGGTCTATGACACATCTCTAAAGGCACTGTCAGTGATTTGCTAAATCAGAAAATCGAAAAAATCATCAAAAATCAGATTTTTGCGTGTATGTAAAAAGTACAGGTATCCTAACATACCCTGCAAATGGTAAGACAAGAAGCAACCCAATTAATAAGGGCAAATCAGAAATTTTAGTCATTACTGTCCGTACGGACACTTACTACAACACGTAATTGAATGGAAAATCGTTTTCTTCCTTTTCTGTTAATTCTTCAGTTGGAAAAGGTAACTTATGTGAATTCTACAGACTTATCCTTCACTTTCAAGCTATTCCTGCAAATTTCAAATATTTTGAATCTTTCTGACAAATCACGTGTCTTTAAAACAAGAATTCTATGCTATCATGTGAGAATGTGTTATCATAGTTCTCTGTACAGTTACAGAGCTGCCAAACTCTCCTGGATTGAGCGGGAGACTGCCGTAATGGACTCGGTTCCAGCTCAGCAGGGATTTCACTCTACTGATGGACACAAAAATAATTAACCTCTAATATGGCACCCCACATGATATTTTTATAGATTTATCCATTTACGCTATAAGCGGTGTTGAATAAAATGTTAACAAATTCACTCCATTGGTGCAAAGGATAGGCCTGCAAGGTGATGAACCTGTCACAATGGGAGCCAGACAGGATTTTTGATGGGGGCACCAAGGGGCTTAATATTTGGAAAATAGGCTGATTTTGCATGTTTTTGCATGAACCCCAGGGGGCGCATGCTTGAAAGCACCCTCCAACGCAGCTGGGTTATGATTTGCTTTTATTGTTGGCCTTTATAGTATTGCCATGGCTATTAACAGAAAAGAATTGCTCGGTTATCCCTAATACACAATACAGGCACTGAGGGTTAGAAAGTGCACTTTCCCTCTGTTCATGGGACTGGGGGTCTGGTTCGATTCCCACCTGAGATGTGAAATCTTTATCATTCTAAACCTTACTCTTCCCTTCCTTCCTAGGGTAGTGTTAGAGATGAAAGCCGTGTGTAGGGGTTATGTATTTCACGACAGTTCCTTTAATTGGGGCTGTAAGATGGCAGAGCTCTGTCCAATATCTATTAAAGGCACTGTCGGGTTTAAGGTCGATCAAGCGCCCCCTCTCTCACACCATAATCAGAAAATAACAAAAAACATAAAAAATACATTCTTGACAATATCTGTAACAAGTAAAGGTATCTTAACATACCTACAAGTGATAAGACCAAAAGCAACCTTAATCGGGATTTTTGTCCCCGCCGAATTGTCCCCGCCGAACTTATAAAATGGGCTCCGTCCGTATGTATGTCCGTTTTGGTCCGTGATAAAATGTTAACCTGGAAACAAGTCGTGATAAAAATGTTAAAACCCTGGAACATTGGGCATATCGTTTTTTCTGGATGAGATAGGAGTAGCTAAAATTTTGGTATATGGTAGAAGGGGACACACCCCTATCACAGGTAATCATTTTCCCCCAGGGTTCCCCTGGGTCTGTCAGTCCGTGATAAAAATGTTAACCCTGGAACAATGTCGTGATAAAAATGTTAACCCTGAAATTTGGGCAATCTTTTTTTCTGGAGAGCTAGAGTAGCACCAAAAGTGGGTATATTGTAGAAGGGGGAAAACCCCCTACTCACCATGTAATCATTTCCCCCAGGTCGTCCCCTGGGTCTGTCAGGGGGTAGGGAAAAAGGTCAAGGGCAAAAAGGCAATAGTCACAGAAAATGTCAACATTGACCATATTGTGTACGATTTATTCTGGGTTCCGTTGGGGCTACGATGATATAAATGGTGGAAAGAAGCGGGTTGATTGGTTCTCGACCTGATTATATTTTTGGTTGTAAATTATGCTAATTCATTCTAATTTTTGCATAATTTCTGAACATTTTTCCCTCAAGGCTTGTGTGCAAGTTTTCTGGAGTTCCGTAAGGTGTATAATGATGTAACTAGGTGAAGGAAGTGGACTGAGGAGTTCTTGACCTGATTAGATTTTGGCAATATTTCGGGCCAATAAATATGCAAATGAGCTAATTAATATGCAAAAATCAGTGTATTTGCTATGTGTGGTAGCCAAGTATACCACACCAAAGTATTAACATAGTGTACCCATGTTTCCTTTGAAAGGGTTTTTTAGAGTTTTCTGGTTGCAGCATGTGGATCAGTCTTTGTTTGCCAGCCTGTTTAGATTTCTTGGAAAATGTGAAAATGTAAAATTCATGTTTCCGTTTCGCCCCTTATCCAAAACCCCGTAACAGGGGCCCAAATTTAAAATGTTGTTACATGATTTTTTCAAAAATAGTTTTGCCAATTGAAATCAATTTTTTAATCATATTTTTTTACTACTAATTTAGTGAATGTTAAGGGATTTTTGCCAGATTAATTTTAGATTTCTTGAGTCCCACATTTTAACAAAGGTAACCATTTTGGGATTCGTATTGTACACTTCATACATTGCAGTTGCATTTTTGCTTGTTAGTGATCGCGAATCGGCGGAGACATATTTTACGCATCGCGTAAATACGAGTTCGCCTTGTAGTCATTACTGTCCGTCTGTACGGCCTTGAAGGTCCTTGAAAGTCCTGGAATTTCAAACCCTTTTCAGGACGTGAAAACCTGGACAATCACAAAATGGTCATTGAAAGTCCTTGAAAATGCAGTCACGTGTGATGATTTTTGATTAAAATGAATACATGGCAAACCAAAAAGTAAGATTTTATCATCCATTTGCAACATCAATGGCAAGGAATTTAAGAATATATTTGTTAACCCTTATGCTGCTTTTACAGGCTGTAACGATTATACTGAACGTGTCATAAATCACAGCCCATTTTGGGTTTGTTTTTGTCCTAGTCGGGGTATTGAGAGAAGTTAATGTTTCGTTAAAAGTGAAACTAATTGCACACATGCCTTCTAGTACGGATTTTTGTATTCCGTACGGAAAATGAAGCGAAATCGGACGGACGGTGTTCCAAAAAAAAAAATAGGGAAAATGGTAGCGTCACAAAAAAATAAAAAGAAAGGTACTATAAAGTAAGAAAATAAGTAAATACAGAAAAATAAAGTAAGGAAAGAGGGCATTTACATTTTCAAAAACAAATAAAAGAACTAGATTTGAAAGATTTCCAATTATAAAGTCTGTGTTAAATGGTTTCCGACATCGTTTTTCTCCCGACTTTCGGAAGGTTAACCCACATTAAATCTCTGATGTAACCACATTTAACTGCTGTATGATAAAGGTCTTCTGAAGGTATGGTTTAGTCTACTATTCAACTGCGTGGTGCAAAGGGGTAGTTAAGAACCTTTTGAAGTTTTAGACCCTTTTCATGTCTTTATTAAAAGAAATATTCCATAGGGACTTAGTTCCTACTGACAGTTCCTTGAATGGGGCTGTCAGACGGTGGAGTCTGCCATTTTTTCTGGAAAAAAGCGTATTTTAAAGAGCTCTAATCTCAGGAATCAGTTCATATGTAAGAGGTAGATAATTTTGAGTTATGAGCCTTTTAAGTTTAAACTTTAAGGTAATTTTTAATGTAATACTGTAGCTAAACATATTTCTTTATGGACTGTGTTCATTATCTGACAGTTTAAAGGGGGAAATATCAGATGTGGAACTCTAGTCATATGTTTTTGTCCCAGGAAAGCAGTAATTCCAAGAGCTCTCATGATGTAGTTGTATTATAGAGGCTCGTTTTCAGGCTATGATCCTTTAAAATTTCGACCTTTCTTCCTTTCTTCCATATTGAACTTAGTTCCTACTGACACTTCCTTAAAAGGGGCTGTAAGACGGCGGAGCTCTTCCATTTTTTCTAGAAAAGCTGTATTTTAAAGAGCTCTATCTCGTGATGCAGTTTATATGTTCGTAGGTTAGCTCGGTTTTAAAGTTATGAGCCATAAAGTTTAGCTTTAAGTTCATATTAATGTAAATAAAAAAGCTAAACAATATTTTTCCTTATGGATCTGTGTTCATATGCAGTTCTTAAAGGGGAACTATCAGAATCAGAGGTGGCTCGTCCAGATTTTTTCAGGAATGCAGTAATTTAAAGAGCTCTCATAATGCATTTGTATATAGAGGATCAGTTCAAAGCTATGATCCTTTTAAACTTTTGACCGTTATTCTTTTGCATATAATTCTTCATATGGACTAGTTTCTACAGACCTGATCTTAAAGGGCTGTCAGACGGCGGGTTACCACATAAACTATAAAACAATATTTGAATGAGGTACAATGCAGAAGAAATGACGCGGACCATTTTTGTATTTTTTTTTTTTTAGGTGAAAACGTCGTCCATTTTTGCATCATTTCGTATGGAATACAGAAAATCCGTAAAACATTAGTACAACTTTAGGTCCTTGCAATTAGCTCATTTAGATACCTTGAAAGTCTTGAAAGCCGAATTTGGAAAGAGCTGGGTGTACGAACCCTGTGACTGTCTGTACCGACATTTGCTCATTGAATTGAGATTAAATCTTTGAAACATGCCTGGGTCTGTTAAGTTTCAGTTGAAAAGAATAACCTAAAAGAATTCTACAAGACTATCCTGCCCTTTTTAGCAAAAACAGATCATTTTTGTGTCGCTGCCCTAAGGCAGGAGAGACATAGGGATCACTGGGTCAATGTAGTTGATGGTATGTTGATGTCTTTGTTGTGACAAAAGGGTTAACATTGCCTGGAATATCCCACATACCTTTGTGGGATTTAAAACAATTGGGTCACAGGTGCAACAGGGCATCCCCATTTTGATGAGGTCAACGGTCACATACCGAGGTCAAGGTCATGGAGGTCAAGTTGTAAAATCAACTGAAAAATGTAAAAGTGAACTCATTTGAAAAGTGAAGTTCAATTGGAACCAAAACTTGAGTCATAGATGAAACATGTGACCCTCATTTGATGAGGTCAAAAGTTCACATACCAAGGTTAAGGTCTATGAGGGATAAAGTTATAAAATAGGCTGAAAATGTAAAATTGACCTCATTTGAAAAGTGAGTCAATGGAACCAACTTGAGTCATAGGGGCAACATGTGATCCCTCCATTTGTTGATGAGGTCAAAGGTCACCCACTGAGGGGGGGGGGGGTGGTCAAGGTCCTGGGAGGTCAAGTTGTAAAAAGATGAAAATGAAAAACGCCGACGGCAGGTGACACAAGCGGTCGAGGACCGATGTATTTTTTGGAGAGCACCTCCAAATTTAACAAAAAAATGAGATTCTTGCACAGTGGCATTTAGAATGGCTAGCAAACTATACCTGTTAATGCTAAAGCTCAAACTTGTTTAGGTATGGCAAAAGAAGGATATTTTTTAATTAGATAAAATTCATACCGATATTAATTCAGTAGCTGCTGGTAAACGTCCTTTTCAATTTGAAATAGCTGGGAAATAGCGCCATGTACGGGTCTAAGCTCATCCATGAGTTGTTCCTTTGGTTCATGCAAGTCAAAGTATATAGGTCTTTTTCGTGTCACAAGACGGACCTAAAATCAGTTAGCGTTTCCAACTCCCCGTTACAATAGGGGGATCTGATTGAATCTACGAAATTGATTCTTTGTGCCGCAAATATCACTTTTGAGCATTGTCGTTCCCACAGGTATAGTGTACTAAATTTGCCTAAAACAAACTGTATTCTGCAGAAAAAATTCTCAAATTGGAAAAATAGCGGGCACTCTTCAAAAATGGCATTATTGTTTACGATTCTTGCAAAATTTCCAAGAGTTTGACTCATGTGGGTAGTCACTGATAGTCTTTAATCCAGAAATTAAGCTATTGATTACTGATTGCCTGGACTGTGCAGTATCAGGATACCAACAGGTAATGTCGTATTCAGCCTTATTTCAGGTGTATTATTCGACTTCCAATGTATTCACTTCTCTGGGGATAATTTGAATTATTTTTTTCAATACTATATTGTGGGATTTTTAAACAGCTGTGAAAAATGTAAGCCAATTTCATTGGCTGATGCCCGGGTTCAATTCGATAATTTGGCAACCCCGGAAATAGTACACACTGGTAGTGACGCTATTTGGAGGTGATGGGCTCGCGTCATAGGCGTTTTGGTTCATTCGCACACATGCTGCCAAAGTTGTCTCGTTGCGTATCGGTATGTTTCTTTGATTAACCCTAGCCAAAGCCAATCTCACAAAACCCGCTGTGCTAAATTGGAAAAAAGTCCAGAAAGTAGCTGTGACGTATCCAAACCAAGACTCATATGGGCACGAATCGCCTTGCGTGCTATCCGGCTGTCATGGGGGCTGGGGCCCGAAGGGGCCCTAGGTTAGAATTCCCACCCGAATTTGCGACTTTCTTGTTTCCCTCTTCCCTCACTCCTCCAGTTCCTCCCGGGCGCATGCTAGAACCGACGTCAGGGTTAGGGTTATTAAGCACTTTTTTCAATATACTAACCCAGCACAGCCAAATTCGCACCAAAAGCTCACTGTGCTAATTGAGAAAATTTGCACTACTAAGTCCAGAAAGTAGCATGATGTCATCAAACCAAGAATCAATGGGCACGAAAATCGCTGGATGGGCCAGCGACACCGCCGGGCTGGCGGCCAGCGACACCGCCGTAGCGTTGTATCCGGGTCTTGGGGCTGGGGCCCAAGGGCCCTGGGTTCGCATCCCACCCGAATTTGCGATTTTCTGTTCCCCTCTTCCCTCACTCCTTCAGTTCCTCCCGGGTAGACGACGTCAGGGTAGGGTTAAAAACAGGTTTTCATTGTGTAGTGCATTCCTTTCTTGGTTGTATTTAACCAATGAAAATAGTGCTTAGATGCCAATAATGTTGTGCTCAGGAATTAACTTCACTGTCTCATACACACATTTGCTCTGACTTTCTCCCAGGCCCGGTTATACGCACCTAGCACCATTTCATAGATGAATGACCATAGTAGTAAGAGAGGCAGTGCTCTGAACATGGGCAGCCAGACCG
>JAMKCH010041692.1:0-13133 GCA_023653785.1 Ophioderma brevispina
ATTATAAATAGGTCACCTCATGAAATGACCTCTAACCTGATTTGCCTGAACCGATAACACTAATGGATGAGCTGTAGACACGTACCTTGCCTAGTTCCCGGCCATTTCATAATGGAAGGCCGTTTCCAGCCGTCGTTGAATTATAATCGGCGATCGCCGATATTATTATTCCAATTACAAATTCCTTCGTTTGCGGACACAGACATTTTCGAGCTATCACCATTCACAGGCGATAGTTTACTAGCCAGTTACCAATGCAACCGTGTAAAAATCTCAAATTTTTGGGAAAATTGGGAGCGCTCTTCAAAAAAATGTTGCATTATTGCTTAAGCATTTAAAAAGCAGTTTCTTGAAGATGCCATTTACAACTGTTTTCAGAGCCCGACTTTTATAGTAAACAAGCATACAAATCATAATATCTTTACAAATAAGGCGTGTTATGCTTAGCAACTTACAGGGGTCATACTACACAATTCCAATACAAATGGACTTTGAATGAAAAATAGGGGGCCGCCATTTGTTTACATTGTGAATGACTCAATCGCTGATAGTGGCTTTAAATGATGGCGTCCGCGAAGTAAATTCAGTTCAGAAGAAAATTGGGCTATTTATTGAACCGCAGAATAATGTGACACTATTTAACCCACAAAAATTTGGTCACTATTTACCATCGATGCCCTCTTAATATTTCTATGTTACTCTCGTGCGTAACAGGCGGGGGCAGGGGGGCGGTGTGCCCCCTCCCTGACGACTTTGGCCGGGAAAAATTGCAAAAAATCATGCTAAATCAGCCGTTTTTTAGCCCTTTGACCGGGAAAAATTGGCCTTTTGACCCCCTGCCAGAGGGAAATTCCCAAACTGGAACTACAGCCTGTATATCAATATCAGTGCAGTGAAAGGCCATTGGCACAAATTTTTTTTTTCAATGACATGGAGTTTAAATGTAAAAACTTTACGGCTCATAGCGTGAAAACTAAGCTACCTAGGTACATATGACTGCATCATGAATAGAGCTCTTTAAAATATACAGCTTTTCCAGAAAAAGGACAGAGCTCCGCTGTCTGACAGGCCCCATTTAAGGAACTGACAGTAGGAACTAAATCCATATGGAGAGTGTTTTTAAATAATTTACTCAAAAATAATAAAAGTCTAATTTTAAAGGATCATAACTTGAAAACTGAGCCTTCTACATGCAACTACATCATGAGAGAGCTCTTTATATTACTCTTTCCTGAAAAAATGGAGTGGAGTTGGCCATCTGAAAGTCCCCCATTTAAAGTTTAGTTACTATCAGGATTTGCTAAATCAGAAAATCGAAAAAAAAAATCAAAAATCAATTTTGCATGCCTGTAACAAGTATAAGTATACTAACATACCATGCAAATGATTGGACCAGAAGCAACTAATAAGGACAAAATCAGCTATTTTAGTCATTGTGTCCGAACGGACCTTCCTACAACACGTAATTGAATGGAGATTCGTATCTTTGAACTCTGCCAGTTTCTTCCATTTCTGTCAATGTCTTCGGTTGGAAATAGTAACTTAGGATTAATCTTCAGTTTCCTTCACTTTTAGGGCTGTCCCTGCAAGTTTCAAATATTTAACTCTTCGGATATAAATCACTGGATAGTGTCCTTAAGAACTGTCAGCTTTCCAGAAAATGGACAGAAGCTCCGCATAAGGACAGCCCTTTAAGGAACTGTCAGTGTGGAACTAAGTCCATAGATTTTTTAATATGCACGAAAAAATTTTTAAAAACTAAGTCTAAACTTTCAAAGCTTGAAAATTTTAAAACAAAACCACTATAACAATAATTGTCGTAGGTCATCCCTTTGCACCAAGTTAAATTTTAACATACCACCAAGAAGAAATTTAAGCATACAGCAGTTAAATGGTTAAATCAAAGTATTAATGTGGGTGACCATCCGAAAGTCGGGAGAAGAAAAACAATGTCGGAAACCATTTACACAGGGACTTTATAAATGAAAATATTCAAATCAGGTTCTTTTATTAATTTGTAAAATATTGCCCTTTTAGTGAGCTTTACTGTTCTGTATTTACTGATTTCTGACTTTTTATACACTTTTTAAAAAAAAAAAAACAATTTTCCTTTTTTTTTAACAAAAGTACGTCCGTATTTCGCATAATTTTCCGTACAAAATACGAAAATCCTGAAGTTCCAAGCACTCTGAAAAACACCCAAATACACATGGGTACAGTAATATTTCCTTATGAAGAAGTGAAAAAACTGTCTTATGATAGAAGGAAAATTTAAATAGGGTGACTTTAAGTACCAGATTTAAATTTGATGTGCTCGAGAAAGAAACTTAAGTTCTTTCAGAGCACATCAGTGCTATCTTTGTTTCTGACTTGTAACACCAACAGGCTCCTCTCTCTCTCTACTGCCTAGATCAGTTCCTTCCCAGCGTAACTAGTGTTGAGTGGTCGGCAATTATCCAGAAGTACGAGCGAAAAATTGCGGAAAATGTTACTGTAAAACAAGGTAATTTCGCTAGCAATTTAATTTCGCTAGACCTCCAAATCGCTAAATTAAATTGCCGCCAATAAAGATTAATTACTATTATAGTCTAACATAGCAGGTGAATTCAAATTGTTGAAATAAATTTGCTGCAAAATATGTGATTTTTGCTAATTCGCTCTAACCCTAACAAGGCTCTCTAGACCACAAAATACCACACAGTAAAATGTGGTATATTGTGGTATATGAGAGTTATAGAAACCTACAATATTTGTGGTAGTTTGTGTTATTGATCTTATCATGAATTATTAAGTGTGGTACATTCATGGTTCACTCCGCACCCGACCAGCAACCATGTAAGCATTATACACCAAGGTTTTCACATGGGCCCACAATTTCTCTTGCAGCCCCCTGTCATTGTGGCATATGGTGCAGCTTGTTGTGTTTATTGTGGTATAATGTGGTATATGATGAGTTACTCCAATTTGGTATTTAGTTATGAAATCAAACTACTAAGCAGAATTCCCACAATATACCACAATCAAATTTTGTGGTAGATTGTGGTCTATGGAAGTGAAAGTATGATGAAAGTGGTGGTATATTGTGATCTGTGATAAGTCCACAACCAATATTACAGCCTGCATGTTTAGGGTTAGACTAAATTAAGTTGCCCCGTGAATTAAATTGTTTTACAGTATCAATAGTTTTTGTTTTGGTCCTTATTAGTCTAAAACGATGTGCAGGGGTGTTTTTCGTCTTGATTTATGTCCCCGGAGCGGGTATAACCGGCGCTATCATGAGTTATGATCATGTCCTAAATACACAAAGTCATTAAATCTCGTTTTGGTGCTCTCAAAATATGGCTCACATTCTGTACCCCATCTATTTGGCAATTGTAGTACATTTAACAAACATGCCTCCTACCGCGGCAATCTTGGACACTTAAATGTTTAAGCCCACTTCAGGAAGTTAGAACTTTATTTTTGTTATTCATGGATAATTCCTATCTGTAATTAAATACAATAGCAGTTTTTTTTCATAAACAATGGTAGGCCATTTTGAAATAGGCAGTACGTCCTCATGTGCAACCTTTCGGGGCGGAAAACTACCTAATCCTAGTCAGGGGACAATTCCCTCCCTTAAGGTGATATATTGGGAAAATGTAATCACCGGGGGGGTGCAACAAACTCGAATTTTAAGGCCCGTACAGAAACTGGCTATGCCTAATAGGGACACTTTTGTCCACAGTTGTCTCTTGTTGTCTGCTGATGTAAAAAAGGGTTAACCATTTGCCTGAAATATCCGCATACTCGATGGATTTAAACCAAACTTAAGTCATAATGCAACATGGGATCCCTCATATGCTGATAGGTCAAATTCCCCATGCCCTGGTCAAAGGCTGTGAGGCAAGTTGTAATATAGGATGAAAATTGTAAAATTGACGACCCAATTGAAAATTTTGAATGGAACCAAGTGTGTGATTTAAGAGTCATCAGTGTGAGCAGCCTGCTGACAGGGCCACCCCTAAAATATTGCTCTCAGGCCCCACTCAGACACCAACCCTAGTCCACACTAAAGTGGGACGGTTGCGTCACTTGTTCAGCGATGACTAAGGGGCCCCCAGAAGCTGCTGACAGGGCTCTTCTCCTTAAATCCACCGCTGAACCAAACTTGAGTTATAGGTGCAACGTGAATCCGTCCTTTGTTATGTGGTCAAAAGTCCATGTGATGGTCTATCATTTCACAAAGCCGGCGACGGCAGGCAACCATGCGGTCTGAGGACCAATGTATTTTTTTTATTAGTGCAGGAATCAAGGATTGTTTAACTTTTCAGGAAAATTCCCGAATTTCCGAATTTTTGGCCATAAAAAAACAAATCCTGGAAATTAATTTAAAAAAAAATATTTTTTTCCAATTTTCTGAGATCAATTAATGGAAATGGGTAAACTGCAAAATCCCAAAACCCCCAAGTTTTAAGTACCATTTTATGTAGAGAAGGGGTCTTGTACCCTAAATCATGTAAAATACATCCCCCTGAGTTTCACTGGATGCTAAATCAAAAATTGGCTTTCCGTCGGTCAAATGTTTGGATTTTGCAGGACATGGGACTACTCCTCTGTTACATCTCTGGGTTGATGGATCAAGTTCATACTTGATAAGCTTATCCATTGAGACAGGGGGTCCTTATGTGGGATCATGTCAAAAGTTATATTGCTGCAGTTTAAAATTTAACACCTTTGGTTTGGCGTTTTTTCAATTTACCTCAAAGTTGCCCACCTATACTGTAGAAACTGTATGCTCACTGAATATTGAATCTAGTCATATCTTGTATCTGAATCATGCTGTCATTTCCTGCAAATTTGGACCTCCCAAACCGCCGACCACTAGGATTACTACATCTCACGCTCTTTTCGTAATCTTATGAAAACCTGCTTTTGTGCTGATTTTTCACGCTGCCCTTGAAAATTTTATGCATTGTGAAGAATGTCCACTTAACTTTCTTGTAATGAATTTCAACAGCTTTTCAGCACTGTACTTATAGTTGATAAACAGTGCCCTGTTCACCACAATCCCACCTGTACGCCATCGTCCAAAGTGGTACACATGATAATGTTTGCCACACGTCACCCAAAGACCCCTGGGGTGAGACAAAGGGGGTAGGCGCCACCGCCATACGGGAGCATAGGCGATGTGAGCGCAAATGGCAGAAATCACGAAGTGAAGAAGATACAATTAATCTTTGCTCAAATGCAAAGAATGCTATTAAGATTGCTTTGGTCCTTCTGGCAAATCAGCTACTACAAAGCTCTGTTAAATTCTTGTTTGCCAAAAGACATGTTTTGGACACTTAGTGACCTTCTGAATAGCAATAAACGTGCTCTGCCTGCTTCTGATCATCTTCTGCTCGCACAAACAAAGTCAAGAACATTCGCAAATTCATTGACGACTGTAATGTTAATTAATTCATCCGATTTCATGGTGGATCATCAAAAACTCTTGCCAGCTGTCTAACTTCAACCCCCTCCCGAGGATGATCAACTCATTCTCAAATCTAAATCTGCTTCAAATCATGTGCATTCGATCACCATGCCTACATGTTTCTTAAACCACAGTCTGTGCCGTTCTCCTGCTACCATGTTGACAAGATTTGAATACACATCACTCACACGGCATTTTTCCTTCCACTTTGCGCATGCTTCATCAATCACACTTATTAATCAAGAACCATACTAAAACGCAATGGTTTGAAAACTACCGACCGGTATCAAATATTCCATACCTTGGCAAACTCATTGAGAAAGCTGCTTTGCCTCTCAACTACAATTATAAATGATAATTTTGCAAACCTCTCCAATCAACAGCTTCAGATCTCTTCATAAGCAACAGCAAGTGTTTTTTCTTGTTCCTTGTGGAATCTTTCAGCAGCGTTTGATATGCTTTGATTTTGACATCATGCTGCAACGTTTTCATGACCGTTGGATAACAGGCTTTGCATTGGAGTGGTTTGGATCATATTTAGAACCATAAAGAACATGTCACGTCACTATTGATGGTGTTAACTCTGCCAGCATCAACTTACTTTATATGCTCCCCAGGGCTCAATTAATTTGGCCCCTCTCTCATTCACAATGTATGTGCGCCCAATGGTGATATTTTAAGAAGCCTGGTGGTCCTTTTCATATGTATGCTGATTACATCCAGATCTCTGTGCCCTCAATCCCACCCGCCCCTCCTGGGGATGAGGCTGCTTGTACTAAAAACTGTCAAATGCATAATGGAAGGTTCCAAGCAATGGATGCTAGTCCATAGGCTCAAACCAATCAAGATAAACTAGTTTTCTTATCATGCATCCCGCAAACACCATCACTTAAAGCACAAAATTTGTCTTGGATCAGGACACTACCTCAGTCCCTCCTTCTGTGAGAAATCTTGGTTTGACATTTGACACGATTTATGAATATGACTGATCATGTCACTAATATGAGCAAATCTGTGAATTATCACATTCGCAAGTAAGCATAATCAGAATATTACATTGACAAAGGTACGTACTTGTCAAGCCCGGTCAGAGCATTAGTTACGTCCCGACTTAACTACTGCAATTCCCTGCTCAATGGCATTACAGCCATCTCCTCCCACACACACATCCCTCTAATTAATGGGCTTCACTGGCTTCGGATTCCTCAGCGTATTAAATCAAACTCTTGTTTTAAAGCTCTTCCATGATGGGCTCGGGGCTATATTGCAGAATTGCTTCATATTTACTCTTCAAACTCCATCGACGACGTACATCTTGTCGAAACTCAATTAAAGTTCCTTGAACAAAAAAAAATTGGCCGTTGAATCGTTAATTCTCATGTAGGAGCAGTTTTTTTAGCACCTAACCCCTCCTGGAACTCTATTCCAAAGAACTTGCCATCTCAATGACACTTCTCTATTCAAAAAGCATCTTAAGACCTCATTAATTTGTTTATGTTATTTGTTCTTTCTTGTATTGTTGGTTCTTCCATTGGCCTTGTATTGTAAGCGCTTTGTATCCCTGGGAAAAGGCGCTATAACAATGCTGTTATTATGATTATTATTAGGAAGAAAAAAAGAGTAAACCATACAAATTAATACACATCTGGAAAGAACACACATTGACCGAATTAAGGCCAATTAAAAATTGGACCACTTTTTCATTTTATCCACGGATTGTTACTGTTTTATTCATATTTAGACGATACGCATTCTCCGAGCTCATTCATTTGTATATGGTTTCCGTGGTTTCTTTTTTTTTTCGACATACGGTCAGTTCAGATATTGGAAAGGTTAGTTTTAATTATAACGGAATTTCGTCGTTTTTTCCTCTCACTCGGCTTTCGCGCTCGCTATAATCAAGAATATAAGCTGTGGGCCGCCCCATGACCTTTGACGCTGGCACGTGACCTTGATCTCAATCAACCTAAATGAGGGATTCCGCATGTGCACCTAGGACACAGTTGGTTCCAATTGAACTTCGTTTTTCAATTAGATCAATTTTACATTTAATCCCATTTTTCAACTGACCTCACATGACCTTTGACCTTTCACATGACTTTGACCTCATCAACATATGATGGATCCCATTGTGCACCTATACCGAATTTTTGGTTCCATTGAAGTTAAACTTTTCAATTGAGGTCATTACAAAAACTTAACAATTTGTGTACACAACACATACCACACACATCCACCATACACAACGCACACGGATTGCGAAGTGGTCCTGCCAGCTATAGCTGCGGCCCACAAATCCCAAATCTGGCTCAATCTTACTGTGCGGTCGCCCTCCACAGGCTGCCTCTAAGCCGGATGTAGGCTTGCGTTCTATTTTCCATTTCAATAATCGACTTGCGGACCATTCTTGTCCGTCGCTATCTTGCAAAGACGGCGGTTATTCTGTTGCGAAGATCCTCGGATTTTACTCCGCTAGACTTCACTTTATGGGAAACATTAAAGAGTGAAGTGTACGCACAGGAACTACCAGCTAACTTGCGTAAGTTTGTGCAGTGGGTTCTCGAGGCCTTTGGCCTCTCAACCGCAGTGCGCAAACTCACATTCAGACGCAATGCACTCAGCTATGTTAATTATTGTTTACATATTCTTCAGTTCCAGCCATAGTGACTTCATCTGGGCTACACTTGGCACAGAGCAGCATAGCAATATTACATTACCTAGGCAGGATGGGCAGATGCTACAGACTGGATTGTGATCTGTTGAGCTAATGCATCAGTGTCAAGTCATTGCTTTGGGAGCAGGTCAGTTCATTCCAACAAAACATTAGTATGGACGTCAGACAGTTTAGAACGGCCCAAGACTGATCTATATTGTTTAGTCATATTTATTCCGTCAATACAAATGTATGTTCTCCCAGGAAGCCCTAAAACTATTAACATGTTTATGATGGGGCTGATATTTCTAAATTATACATTAAGGGTATGTATATGCACAGTATTAAACATTAAAATCTATACAGAGACATATAGCTTTTGAAAACATATTACAGGTACATGCATAGAAAATCACACAAAAAAGGAAAACGATTTGCTGAGAAAAAATTTTTTTTGCCTGACGCAGTTTGGAGGAAAGCTGATCCGTTAAAACTCCAGCCCAATCTTGGAAATGTTTTCTTACCAGAAACTGGTGTTCCTTTGGGAACAAGCTTTGGGAACAAGCTGTTTTGAGATTGCCAGCGAGTACATTTTGACTGGCAATTATATGTGTGCAGAGAATAAGTAAAAGTGGGCCATTCTTCGCGTCACGTTTGTGACCCAAAAAACGGTGAAATTTTGATTTTTTCAAACCCAATCTGTTTTTGCCATATAACCATCTGTTCTTACTTTTGTAAAATGAAAACCTTTAGACCAAACCTAACCAAAAATAATGTTTCCACTTTCGCCAGAGATTACTTTGTCATGGGGGGCAAAGCAATAAAGTTCGGTGCACGTTTGTGAACCTCCGACAAAAAGGGTTTGTAAATCAAACTTAACTGTAAAATTCTGTGAGAGTGTAAGTACTCAAATTCTTTATTATTTCAAAAGACATTGGTATGTTGTCATTACAACAATGTTGGTACATAAAAGTAACACCAGACAAACTTGACTTGGTAATAACAAATTATATCACTAAGTACAGTCACGTGTATGGACATGGTGGTTACGTGTGTGACATCCGCATTGACTTTCAACACAAAATTAGTGACCATTGTTAATGTGCACCAAAAATGAAGTTTTAATTAAAATCTTCTGTATTTCCATATTCTCAACCTATGCCAAACACTTTAATTACAATGCCATCAGTAATAACTTGACAAAGAGCAATGCTACTCCTAGGATGCAGATTTTTTCCTGTGTTGAAATGGGCAAGTCTGCTATTAATTGCGCAACTTTTCACCCAAAACCTTTCAAAAGACACAGGGAAATCAAGTTTAAACCAGCATTAAAAGAATTGTTGTTCCTTGTGTAAACATGATCCATATTCACATTTTAACTGATTAAATAGAAGTTAATAGGTCCATGGCCGATCGCTAATAGCATCGCCCCAGAAGCCCAGGTTTTACCGGAAGTGGTCAACATTTTGGTCTCAGAAGAAAGCTACTATTTTCTCATTACCATGTGAATATTAGAGCCAAAGGATGTTTGGTTGGAAGTTATGAGCGAAAATGTGCCTCATTTTGCGTTCGACCAATATTATTTACACATACCCTATGAGGCTTACAAAAAATACGTTTTTAGCTCTCGCAGCAAAACGGATTGAAATAGTCGGCCGCGAAACTTTACAGACGGGGTTGGATTGAAGGCCAATCTATCACGATGTTGATGAAAATTCATATCCTGAAATACGGGCCCTCCCCCTTTCTACACGGCCACCCTTCCGTCAATATGACAAGAATTATGTCCTTAAAATACTAAAATGGTGAGTGCGGTCAAGTGTGTGACAGAATTAGCCCATCAATAACTTTTGAAAGAGGGAAAGATCTAAACCATTTATTTTGAAATGGAACGTACATAATAAACGGCTTTTAACATTGAATATGAACATTACTGAGACAGTGTTTTCTAGTAATAAAACTTCTTTGATTTTGGTCACGTTGTGTGTGACATACCAAAGTCAATTAAAATCTCTGGTAATATTGTCTTATTTCCTATAAATTGGTATTGTTTCAACATAATTTGAAGATTGAAGCCCTTGCATTACTTTAGGCAGTATTTAAACAAAATATGAAAAGCTTTTTAATATAAAACTAAAGAAGCACAATGGTGTAATAATCTAAATTTCTTATCCCAAAATAATTGAAGACGTTTCATTGATGCAAAGAGGGTGTTTGGTTGAACATATTGTTTGAAAATATCATGCAGGAAAACTTGGAAGGATGATTACGTGATAATGTTCAAGAACTTTGCAATACCATTAACTCATTCTATCAAAAGGTTTTACTTTTTTGAAGAATGGCCCAAGTTAAATTTAGGAAATGTAAACAGGTGCAATATGATTGAGATTCTACAGATAACCCCTATACGCTTAGATATTATTAACATGCTGCATTCCAAGATAGGGCCCAAAAAAATGTTTGCTTGTCCACGTCCAACCGACCGTCATTTGCGCTGCGGAATGTACGCACCTTTTTTTTTTCAATTTTACTCCCCAACGTTCAAATATCTGTCAAAAAAATGTCACATGAAGAGAAATGCTTCCCGATCGTGTCAGATGTCCTCAAACTGAAAAAATGTTCTTACACTCCACAGCGCACACCCTCTCCGAACTTTCGACATGACGTTGGGGGAACGCATGTATCAAGATTACTAATTAAAGCTAGATGCCGTACGGCCGCGTTGAAGAATAGGCGGGCACCGTAAGCGTGTTTTGAAAATTAAAATATTCATTTGGTCATCCATTCGAAACTCGCACATACACGGCATGCTCCGTGACCCATTGACCTGGAAATGGTACATCATTCTATGCAAAAGAGTGAAATATAAGAATAAATTAGGACACCCGATTAGGGAAATCAGGGAAGGAATATGTGAATAAATTGATGATACCACGTACTGGAAATCAAGTACGGCTACTGCGGCACCACAAGATAGTTATGGCTTTTGATTGGCGTAGGGTCTAGTTATATTGACGTCTGTGGAAGACTTGAAACACAGTTCGAGGAATGAGATTGTATTTTAAACATGTACAAAGGTACAAAAATAAACAATTCTCCATGTACAATAAAGTAAGTAAACCAATAAACCAGTGGTGAACGACATTTTTATCCGTTATTGGTCCCCGCAACGTTTTTTTGGCAAAGGGGGGATACTACGAAAGTCCTCTACCGTGTGTGTTTTGTGTGTGTGGGTGTGTTTCCGCGATTATTGGATCTAAGCAAGGTTGAGTGTCCATCTTCACCCAACATAGATGTACTTCAAGTAGACCAGTTGGCTGGGATCTTGAAGTGCGTAAAATGTAAAATAGGGTTAAATGCTACAAACCTGGTTAATCCGGTGTCCATCTTTCGCACCAAAGATGTGCTTACGTGTGGTCCGGTAAGTACCTATATCCTGTTTCTAAACATGGAAAAAAAAAAAGTTGGCGTATAAATTGAAACCAGCATTTGAAAAAATTCTCAAGACTGGAATATCCACAAGGAATTGTGGGAAAAAGGGATGCGGCCCATAGAGATTGCGTGTTCAATTTTCCTGTTGTGAGACCGAAGAAGTACACAGAAACAAGTTCAATTTTCTCGCTAGGTGCTAGGTCTAGAGGTTCAGACCCAATTCGATACATATTCAAAACAACAACTAGTAACCGACACTCTGATGCAAAAAACTCCAAGAACCCCTTCGTTTCTGGAGATATTGAGATTTAGTTCATTTGCATGCACTCTGCATGATGGACTGATAAGTTTTAATCTCTCGCGCAGTAGTAATTTAGATAATATCCTTTCGCAGTCCTGTGGACACAGCCTACACCACTTTCCGGACCGCCATAGATGTCGCTCAAGTAGATGGCGGATGAGTTCGGAGATGGGTTATGTGGCATGGGTCAAAGGTCAAATATGGTCAAAAATTGCTTTAAACCTGGTCAATTGTGGTAGAATGATGAAACTTGGTGGGTGTGGTCCATATTTTGGGCCGAAAATTTTGAAGGGCACTTCAAGGTAATGTGGGGTCATCCAAGGTCAAATCACTAAACATGTAGTAGGATGATGAAACGTGGTGGATGCAGTGAACATTCAGTGCCGAAAATTTTTAAGGTAATTTCAAGGTCATGTGGGGTCATCCAAGGTCAAATCACTAAACATGGTTGTATGGTCATGAAACCTGATGGGTGTAGTCAGTATTTGATGCCAATTTTTTCAAGGTCATTTCCAGGTCATCTGGGGTCATTCATTCGAGGTCAAATCACTAAACATGTGGTAGGATGAAACTTGGTGGGTGCAGTCAACATTCAGTGCTGAAAATTTTTAAGGTCATTTCAAGGTCATGTGGGGTCATCCAAGGTCAAATCACTAAACATGGTTGTATGGTCATGAAACCTGGTGAGTTTATTCAGTATTTGATGTCATTTTTTTCAATGTCATTTCCAGGTCATCTGGGGTCATCCAAGGTCAGATCACTCCAAATAGTTGTATGGTTATGAAACTTGGTGGATGTGGTCAACATTCAGTGCTGAAAATTTTGAAGGTTATTTCAAGGTCATAGGGGACATCCAAGAAATAACTACAAATGGTTATATGGTTATGAAACTTGTAGGTAACTTTTGACACCAAATTTTTTCAAGATCATTTCAAGGTCTTCTAGGGTCATCCAAGGTCAAATCACTACAATTGGGTGAATGGTAATAAAATGTGGGGGTGTAGTCACCTTTTGATACCGATAGTTTTCAAAGTCATCTGGGGACATCCAAGATAAATCCTTACAAATGGTCATATAGTCATGGATCCTCCCTGTGATCTTAAAGTTGTGTTACTTGCCTCCTTTTACTACCGCAATGGGTGGGGGACCTTTGTGGTTCAAGAACCGCCTTGTTATATTTGACAAATACTAGTTTGTACATATTTTTTTTAAATAGCCATTTAAGTTATTTTATTTCAACATGTTTGTCGGGGCTAATTTTATTCTGCGCAAATCAACCGATGTTTTAG